>JAXQQM020069678.1:0-11523 GCA_034641835.2 Pinus albicaulis
AAATTTGTTGCGGTAAATTTTGTCCTTTTGCTGCAGTAGATTTCGTCCTTCTTCTCACGTGGGAGATGAAACTGCTTCTCAGATGCTCGTAGATAATCAGAGGAGAAGATGTGTGATGTTGAGTGAGTGAAATGCTCTCCAACGTTGACTGTATTTATATCCATCATTGAGGTGTGTGACACATCTGTTGGGCTTGTAAAACCTTAAGGCCGCCCTGCACTTAAATTTATTATAAATAATAAATTCAAAATAAATGTTCTGCTCATCAGATTAAAATCAATTTTATATCGATTTTACACCTCTCCGAAAGAGGAATCCAATACAAATATTGGAATCTTCATCTGAGCATCACAAGATGGAGGTTGGACCTAGTTGTCCAAATTTAACAGACTGTCACTGTGGTCACCCTTCATGTTGGTGGCTCGTTATCCTTGTGACCAAATTCCTGACAACAACTTGTGAAGGAGGTGAGTTTCGTGGGTTATGTGGGTTAGGCCTGTTGTCAACCACTTTGACTGCTTATCTCCAAACTATTGTCGATGGGTCATAGGTCAGTCTTGTCAACGACTCCCAATCATTCAACCCAACACTACTCTGTCTACAACTAAAATTTTCCTCTTGACACAACATCTTGTGTCCCCATGCCTCTTCCTCGCATGGCCTCTGGTTCGCTCTCGTTGGTGGCCATCTACTTCACATGACCCGTGTCGTTGATGGCTTCTTCCTCAGCGCTGACAATCTACTTCCTCCGCCCTAAGTGCTACTGGTAGACTGTCAATTATGGCGGTTAGGTGGTTTGCAGCTATGTTGTCTGCCACCGGTCAGACCCTTTTCCTCCTTTTTTTAATTCTTTACACAACCACCCGACATTATCTACAATACTTATTAAAAGAAATTAAAAAATAAATAAATAATTGACCCTCTCTTTTAAAACAAATTCGCTACAATGACAGTTAGGTTGTATGATTGATTCCTTCAACCTCCCTTAAAGAATTTCCACTCGTAGAACGCAGTTGAACCTAGCCCCGGCAATCCAATACGAATCTAGCACTTGTGATTACGAGATCAATTTTCTTCAGTGTTTTAGCTCTAATACCATGTTAATTTTCCTACAAACCAAGGACCCAATATTTAATTCCTAGCAAAAACATATTGAATAAACACACAGCTAGGTTCTTAGCAAAACATTTAGAGAAGCAAATATAACAATCTCAATCACAACGATACAAATAGAATTCTGCCCAACATTTTTTTCATAACAAATCCAAACTTACATGAGATCCCGTCCTCAAATAATGGTCCGCCTAAGAAAATATAGATACAATATCCTGGATCTGATCCAACAAATTTTCCCTAGATCAGTGCTCAATCTCTCCTACAAATCTAGATCTCCAACCTCTCTACAATCCCTCAGCCGCAGCACGCCACTAAGATTCCACTCTCAATCTTGTGTTATTGTTGTGTGTCTTTCTCCCTCTCCCTAGACTTGTTTTTACAACTTGATATTGAGCCACAACCCTGATCCTAAACCTAATCTCAAAGTGATTAACAACCAATATTAGATCTCACCTCACTTGAGATCAATGGCTAAGATTAAGACAAAATCACTAAAGTAAATTACTTTACTTTTCCTAAGTTTCTATTAGCTCAATAAGCCAACATATTAATTTATTTTCCTAAATTAGACTTAGGCTAAGTTACATCAACAACTTGCTCAACCTAGAGCAAGTGCTCAAAGGAGAATGTGGGCAACTTATGCATGCTTAGACGCAAGGCCTATGTAGAAGTACATGCCCACGCTACAAAAAATCTACACAATCAACTCACTTTAGCATGAGGAAAAAATTTATTCGACCAGTGGATTGTTAGATCACTTAGTATTTACACAAGTTCCAAGTAAATTGCAAGATAAACATTATACATGTGTGTGAAAGTGTTGGAAATGACTTAAGTGAGTGTGACAATATTAGATTACTAGTTATGATCAGATCACAAATGATGAATCCACTATGTATCCCATCCAAGAATGTTGGAATCCAAAGTGATTTTAAGAGGTTACAACATCAACGAAGTTTTATGCTTGTTTGTAATTTAGATATCAGATTTGAAATCCGTATTTAAGCTCACAATGCTTAAGTGCATGAGTACTCAAGTTTGATAAATCTCATCCATCAAATTGCAAGTAAGACCAGATTTGCTTATGACCATTTGCTCGGTTATGCCTCTACTTGCACCGGAATCGTTCAATAAGAAACATCGCCATCACTTGTTGTGAAAGAGTGTTATGACTTCGACATAACACTGCTCACAATGCTTGAGTGCAACAGTACTCAAGCTTTAGAAATCCCATCCGTCAAATTACAAGACCAAATTTGCTTATGACATTTTCCTAGTTATGCCTCTACTTATACATGAACCGTTCAAGAAGAAAAATCGCCATTAAATGTTATCAAAGAGTGTTATGACTTTGCAATAGTGATATTAACTCCAAATGTTTGGGATTTAGTAATAGCTAGCAATTTAGATCAATAAACCAGCTACAAATTTGCAAGTTATTGAAAATATGATGACATGAAGTTCATTCTTGTATCAACAAACATAATGTAAAATTATAGAGTCCAATCATAAACGTGAACTGAACTATTAAACCATATAGTAATCAAGATAGAGTAAATTGTGCTTGGATCTGAAATGTGTTAACCAATAAATAATCATCAAAATTATAGAAGAGAGGAAAAATCAACATAGGTACATAACGTTGATTTCTCTAAAGAACACCATCAATGATTTCTTTGATATACACTATTCGATGCTCTTTTTAAAGGAATCGATGAAAGGCCCTGATGCAGGAGCATCAAATTACCATGTTCTAGATTGACCTCGTGGTCAAATGTCTTTTTGAAAGTGAGAGTTAATTTCTGGCTCCAACAGTTAAGTTTCGGTTCTCATAGTTTGATTTTTGTTCTTGTTCCAGTAGTTTGTTTCCGGTTCTCACTTTCTTATCTACCAAGTTGTCATGATGAGGAACGAGCATGTAGCATTGACATATTGATGTGTCATCTCAACTACGCCCAGATCTTCTAAATAATGCATAACTGATGGTTAAAGAGCTCGATACGCATGGATAGATCAAAGGAGATCTGGTCAATTCAATAAATTCGTTACTCTGGCATAGAAGCTGGTTGCAAAACCTATTTTTCATGCGTGATAGACTAAGTGGTTAGTATAGGTGTTGAGGAGTGCAATTAATTAGGGATCGTAATTTTTGCTGATGAGATCAGCATGGATTTTATTGTAATCAGTTTTCATTAGGTGAAAAGTAGGATAGGATAGTTTTTTTTTTTTTTCTAGGAGACATAGAGTAGCATAGACAAAAAAAAAAAACAGAGTTTTATAAAATAGAAATACCGATTGCTGAGTACGCAGAAGAGAGGAGTGATTGCTATGTAATCTGAGTTTGGTTTTTTTTTTTAAAGTTAAATTGAAAACAATGTTTATACCCTGGACGGTATGTTCGATTGATTGCGTTTTTGCTATGTGTGCAATGTTGGAACGAACATTGTAAAGAGTGTAGCAACGGCAAATTCGTTTTGGAGACTGTGTATATTTTTTTTATTGTTTCATTCTTCCTTCAAGCAATTTGTAAATTACATTCTAAAAAGAATTTTGAGAGACAGAACTTGGTGATCCTATGTTAATTTGACTCAAAGAAGAGCTACAAGAAGCATAACTCAATTTGTTTGTAATAATTCGGCCTAGAATCCCATCATTTGGTACCAAAGCAAACAAGAACTAAGTTATGTTCTTGGAATGTCAACAAATATGCCACCCAAGAGAGGAGGAGCTGGCATAGGTCGGGAAAGACCTGTAGCCAATGCAGTTTTGCTTGAAAAAATTAGACATCTCCGCACAAGAATGGAAACTGCTCAGAGGAGAGTACCTAATGAGGGAGATGTTAGTGCTGAAGAAGAATCTTTTGAAGAAGAAGGGGAGGAAGAAAGCGAAGCAGCCAAAGTTTTCAAGATGTTGGCAAAAGCAAGTGGAAGACCAAAAGTGGAAATACCTCTGTATGAAGGAAACCTAAATGTGGAAGAGTTGATGGATTGGATCAATTCATTAAATAAGTATTTTGACTATGAGGAGGTCGAAGACAAAAACAAGGTGAAATTCGCTGCTACTAGATTAAAGGGCCATGTAGCCATCTGGTGGGATGAGCTACGAACATCCAGAGAAAGAAAGGGAAAGCCCAAGATTAAACAGTGGGATAAAAAGGTGAGAAAATTAAAAAGTAAGTTTATGCCCAAGGATTACCAGTTGAACATTTTCAAACAGTTACAAAACTTAAGGCAGAAAGGGATGAATGTCAAAGAGTACATGGAGGAGTTTTACAAACTGGGCATTAGATCAGGACATGCTGAAGATGACATAGAAAAGGTAGCCAGGTATATCAATGGCTTGAGATATGACATACAAGATGAAATCACTCTGCTAAGTCTGAAGACAATTGAAGGTGCCTATCAAGCAGCTTTGAAGGCAGAGGAGAAAATATTGAGGAAGCAAAGTCGGAGAAACAGAGGTAAAAGCCCAGCAAGAGGAAGAGGAGCTTCTAGACCAAGATTCCAGAATTCTCAGAGTGAAGCAGGAGTTTCATGTAATCGTCCACCACAGAGGGGAGACTTTGGTAGAGGAAGATTTGTACCCAGAGGTAGAGGTTAAGGAAGAGAAATTCGGTGTAACATATGTGGAGAATTAGGACATGGATCATGGGACTGCCGTCAAAACAAAACAACAAATCAAAGGTATGTGAATATAGCTAAGACAAAAGAAGAAAACCCCTCAGTTCATGGGGAAAGAAGAGCCACCTGAGGCGGGAGAATCTTTATTGTTAAAAAGAGTGTTGCTTAAGGCAGAGAAGGAAGTAAATGAACCAGCTCAAAGGAAGAGTCTATTCAGGACTGTATGCAAGTCTAAAGAAAAATGCTGCAAGGTTGTGACTGACAGTGGGAGCATTGACAATCTTGTCTCCACAGAGATGGTAGAAAAATTGGGGTTGACTAAGATGGTACACCCTACTCCCTACAAAGTGTCCTGGTTACAGAAAGGACATCGGCTCTTAGTAACAGAACAGTGCAAAGTGGAGATACAGATTGGTACATATAAAGATGTCATATTGTGTGATGTGCGTTATATATTGTTGGAAAGACCTTGGCAGTTTATAAGGAAAGCCATTCATGATGGCAGAAGGAACAGATATACCTTAGAGAAGGATGGGAAGAGCACACATTGTTGCCTTTGAATGATGAAGCAAACAAGGAGCACACATTGTTGCTGGAAATAATGTTCTGATGATCGGTGGAAAAGAGTTGCTACGTGAAGTCAAAAAAGAGAAGGAACTACATTTTGTTGTTGCGGGTAAACCCAATGTAATTTTGACTTCTACTAATTTAGATAATCTGCCTATGGAAATTAAAACTCTACTAAATGATTATGTCGACATTATTGTTGATGAATTGCCAAATGCATTGCCACCAATTAGAAGTATCAATCATCACATAGATTTAATACCTGGTACAAGTTTACCAAACAAAGCAGCTTATAGGCCAACTCCTCAAGAAAATGAAGAAGTTGGAAGACAAGTGCAAGAGCTGTTGGATAAAGGACTGATAAAGGAGAGCCTAAGTACCAGTAGTGCTCAGTCCAAAGAAAGGAGGGGAATAGCGCATGTGCACCGACTCCAAAGCGGTAAATAAGATCACTATCAGGTATAGATTTCCCCTACCACGTATGGATTATTTGATGGATTGTTTGAATGGGTCAAAGTATTTTTCTAAGATAGATTTGAAGAGTGGATACCATCAAATAAGGATTAGAGAGGGGGATGAATGGAAGACTACATTCAAGACCAATAGTGGGTTGTATGAATGGTTAGTGATGCCTTTTGGACTCACTAATGCACCAAGTACATTTATGAGACTGATGAATGAGGTCTTAAAAGAATATGCTGGGAAATTTGTGATAGTTTATCTTGATGATATTCTAATTTTCAGTGCGGGTAAAGAAGAGCATCTAGAGCGTCTTAAGTTGTTTTTGAATACTTTGCAAAAAGAGAAGCTACTGATAAATTTAAAGAAGTGCAATTTCATGAAAAAAGAGCTTGTCTATTTGGGATTTGTAGTCTCAAAAGAAGGTTTGAAGATGGACCCAGAGAAAATACAAGCCATTTTGAATTGGCCAACTCCAAGGAGCATATTTGAAGTAAGAAGTTTTCATGGTCTTGCAAGATTTTATAGAAATTTTATAAGAAGCTTTAGCCATATCTGTGCACCGATAGTTGAAACAATAAAGGAGAGAAAATAGCCATTTATGTGGACAGAGGCAGCAGACCAAAACTTCAAATTGTTGAAAAAGAAGATCACTGAAAAACCTGTTTTAGCCTTACAAAGCTTTGAGAAAACTTTCCAAGTTGAGACTGATGCTAGTGGGATAGCAATCGGAATTGTCCTAAGCCAGGAGTAGAGACCTATAGCTTATTTCAGTGAAAAGTTGAATGAGGCCAAGCTGAAGTACTCATCCTATGATAAAAAATTCTATGTTGTTGGCAAAGCTTTAAACAAATGGAGGCATTACTTGTTGCCCAAAGAATTTATTTTGTATTCTGATAATCATGCTCTGCAGTTCATAAATAATCAGCCAAAGTTGAGCCAAAAGCACGTGAAGTGGGTAGAATTTTTACAAAGTTTCACCTTTGTAATCAAGCACACAAGCGATAAGTCAAAAAAAAGTTGTTGATGCTTTGAGTCGAGTAAATTTGATTGTGCAGGAACTGAAGATTGGTATTTTGGGGTTTGAAGAAATGATTGACATGTACAAGGAAGACACAGATTTTAAAGAAATATATGCAGTTGTTCAAAATCCTGTGATTTATAATAGAAGCCAGTGGTTGGACTACATGATTCAAGGAAGTTTGTTGTTCAAAAACAACAAATTGTCCATTCCTAAGTGCTCCATGAGGGAAAATCTGATTAAAAAGAAACATAGTGGAGGATTGTTTGGACACTTTGGACAGGACAAGACATTCGCTCAAGTGAATGCTTTCTATTATTGGCCAAAATTGCAAACTGATGTTAAAAAGTTTGTTGATAAATGCAGGATTTGTCAACATGCCAAAGGAAGGAGCCAAAACACTGGGTTATATCAGCCATTGCCAATACCAAACACGCCTTGGGATGCAGTCAGCATGGATTTTGTTTTGGGTTTGCCAAAAACTCAAAGAGGACATGACTTTATCTATGTTGTTGTAGATATATTTTCAAAAATGGCTCATTTCATTGCTTGTAGGAAAACTAGTGATGCAACTCATATTGCTAATTTGTTTTTCTCATAAATTGTAAGATTACATGGGCTGCCTGTGAGTATTGTTTCAGACAGGGATACTAAGTTCGTGGGACACTTTTGGAGGACTCTATGGAGGAAACTAGGTACAAACCTCAGTTTTAGCTGAGTCTATCATCCTCTGACGGATGGGCAAACCGAAGTAGTGAATAGAAGCTTGGGAAACATATTAAGAAGCTTAGTTTATCAAAATCCAAGACAGTGGGATTTAGCAATTTCTCAAGCTGAATTTGATTATAATGACATTCATAATAGGAGTACATGAATGAGCCCAATTTAGATTGCTTTTAGAATGCATCCTAGAGGAGTATATGAGCTTAGAGATTTGGGAAAGCAAGAGAAAAGGAGTGCAAAGGCTAAATAATTTGCAGAACAGATGCAAAAATTGCAAGAAGATGTCAAGCAAAGGTTGCAAGAAAGCAGCAGCAAGTATAAACAAAGGGTTGATGTGAAGAGAAAATAAAAGTTATGGTTTACTTGAGAAGAGAAAGATTTCCTGTAGGGACTTATAATAAATTTAAAATGAAAAATATAGGACCATGCAAAATCTTGAGGAATTTTTATGCCAATGCTTATGAGATTGAGCTACCAGAAAGAATTGGAATATCCCCTATCTTTAATGTTGCAGACTTGTACCCATACAATGAATCAGAAGCAGAATCACAAGATGAATTTGTAAAAGAGGAAGTTCAGACTCTAAATTGGAAGGAACAAATGCCAAACGCGGCAAGGAAAGAAGTGGAAGCAGATTTGAAGAGGAAAGTGACAAAGAAGACTAGAGGACATACATATTATCAGTATCTAATTAAGTGGAAGGGACAGCCGATTGAAGATGCTAGTTGGATGACAGCAGCAGACTTAAAGAAATATCAAATGAATCCCGAAGTTTTAATGGAGTGTTCTTTTCTTCCCCAAGAGTGTGATGCAGGAGCATCAAATTACCATGTTCTAGATTGACCTCACGGTCAAATGTCTCTTTGAAAGAGAGAGTTAATTTCCGGTTCCAGCAGTTAAGTTCCGGTTCCAATAGTTTGATTTCTGTTCTTGTTCCAGTAGTTTGTTTCCAGTTCTCACTTTCTTATCCGCCAAGTTGTCTTGATGAGGAACGAGCATGTAGGATTCATGTAGGATTGACATACTGATGTGTCATCTCAACTACGCCCAGATCTTCTAGATAATGCATAACTGATGGTTAAAGAGCTCAATATGCATGGACAGATCAAAGGAGATCCGGTCAATTCAACAAATTCGTTATTCTGGCATAGAAGCTGGTTGCAAAACCTATTTCTCATGCGTGATAGACTAAGTGGTTAGTATAGGTGTTGAGGACTCAAGTGCAATTAATTAGGGGTCCTAATTTTTACTGGTGAGATCAGCATGGATTTTATTGTAATCTGTTTTCATTAAGTGAAAAGTAGGATAGGATCATTTTTTTTTTTCTGGGAGACGTAGAGTAGCGTAGACAAAAAAAACAGAGTTTTATGTAACAATAAATTTAAATAAATAAAAAATAAAATAAAATAAAAGATACCGATTGCTGAGTACGCAGAAGAGAGGAGTGAATGCCATGTGATCTGAGTTTGGTTTTTTTTTAAATGTTAAATTGAAAACAGAGTTTATACCCTGGACGGTATGTTCAATTGATTGCGTTTTTGCTCTGTGTGCAATGCTGGAACGAACTGTGTGAAGAGTGTAGCAACAGCAAATTCTTTTTGGAGACTCTGTATATTTTTTTATTGTTTCATGTTTCCTTCAAGCAATCTGTAAATTACATTTTAAAAAGAATTTTGAGAGACAGAACTTGGTGATCCTGTGTTAATTTGACTCAGAGCAGAGCTACAGGAAGCATAACTCAATTTGTTTGTAATAATTCGGGCTAGAATCCCATCAGGCCCTCACAGCTATGCACCAGATCATCCAAATGCACCTAAAGCTTTTCTGGGGTCTACTCTATTCATCTCTGTTTCTGCAACCATGACACACTCAGAAGAACTTGAACTCCAAACACTTGAATCACCATAACAAGTACACTGAGTTTCAACATAAGACCTTGTCATTTTTTGTACAATTGATCACATTCAAGCATAATTTAATGCAAAGACGACACCAAATTTCACTGACATTAACCGGACTGACTATAGGAAAGCTTCATTATTCTGCCCTTCACTTAGTAAAATCGAAAAAATTGAGACTCGAGAGCAAAATACACCCTAATACTAGTATAACCATATTAATGATTTAGCCCACTAATATTCAGAGTCCTAACATAACAAAATGAAGGATGTCCTGAAGCATGTTGTAGTTAAGTGGTAAATCAAGTGAGGTTTTGTAATGAAGACCTCGGTGGATCCCCGGAGAACATACCCCTGTGCTAATGCGACCAGTTCGGTGGTTTATTCAGTAATACTTCATAATTAACTGACCCTGAGCGGGCTGTCTTGGGCAAACAAAGGAGACGATATACAAGTCCTCGGCGAAATTGGCAAAATAGAAAGCCCAGACGTTTCTAGCCCAGGAGAGAATTTAAGGCCAAAAAACAGAATTTGAATGAGAATTGATGGACAAAGCACACAAACTTTTCATCAGAAGCAGGGGCAATAAAATGTAAAACCAATAACGTAAGATAAGTCCACAGATCTGCTTACCTGCCATGATTGAGCAGATCCAAGGTTCAAAACCCTAACGCTGGAGGTTTTGCGCCCGTAAAGTGCAGAATTGCTTAGAGAAAAAACATAAAACCTTAGTGACCAATCGATGCATCGGAGGGAGGAAGAAATTATATATTTATATATAAAATATTTATGTGACTCTTACTTTGTGATCTACTTTGTTTATCCGATATCTCCGTTAAAAATGAGATTAAAAAAAAATATTATTTCATAAATAATAATAATAATTTCATTTTAAGGTGTTTTCTTTTTAAGAGAAATGATTTTTAATTTACATAAATTTAAAAGAAAAGATATTTAATCCAAAAGACATTTATCTAAAAAAAGAAATGGTTTTTTCATTAAGAAAGAGTAGTACGACCAACACAAAATTGTTTGAAAGTAATCAAAAATGGGCATGACAAATATTGTTATATGTTGAAAATAACTTAAAAGGTTACATAATTAATGAGACTAAACCACTAATCTCTTGATGGCAAAAAGGATATAACCTATTTATAAACAAATATTATAAGTTGTTCATGAGTTGACAAGATAGAAAGAAAAGAACACCATGACATATCAAATGTTTGGAGCCAACTTAAGGTCATTGGAGAGTTGAATCTATCCCCTCCTCAATAATTGAAGGCCCCTTCGTTCTTGTCAAACCAGGAGGTAACTCCTCAAATCTGGAATTGTCTATTAGCTGAAGAATGTACATGCTTATATAGATGGGAAGTGAGGCTATTGGGATTCAGCTCCCAATGACTCTTGGCCTTCCTTATTTCCTAATAATAAATAATATACAAAAATACAAATGCACACCCATCCATAGGATTAGGTGTCAACATTCCCCCCTTTAATCCGAAGGGATGTTGGTGAGTCCAAGCATCGATATGAACTTTTCAAACTTTTCTCTTCCAAGTGCTTTGGTGAAGATGTCAGTAGTTTGCTCATTTGTGGAACAATGATGTAGATGGATGGTTTTGGCCTGAACATGATGTCGAATGAGATGGTACTTTGTATTGATGTGCTTTGTTCGATCATGGAACTTTGGGTTGTTGGCCAACTTTATTGCAGAAGTGTTGTCGATCTGTGGGTGAGTGGAATACATTTGTTTCATCTTAAATCTTCCAGGGATTTTAGGGTCACACAATTTCCTTTGTTGCTTGATTCTTTATACATATTCTGCCTCGGTGAAATGGAATCTGAGGCCCAGTGTTCACAAATCTCCATGAGACGATAGCTCACGATCCAAGACTCATCGTTGTAACACCATAGTGAACAACACCTTTCTTTGTCGCCATCAAAGTCGAATCGGTATCAGGTCAAGATGATCGCCTACCAGCCTGTATATTTGGAGTCAAAGTCTTGAGTCCCCTTCAAGTACCTTAGTACTCTTTTTGCAGCAGACCAATGTCCTTCACAAGGTTTCTGCATGAACCTTGAAAGGATTCCAACAACAAATGAGATGTCAGGTCTG
>JAXQQM020069623.1:0-116554 GCA_034641835.2 Pinus albicaulis
GATACTCCAACTCCCGTGACCTCCTAAAGGCCCTGTCCTCCTCGAACTTCACATCCCGCCTGACAACAACTTTCCTCTGTGCAGGAATGTAAATCCGAAAGGCCTTTGAGGTCTCACTGTAGCCCACAAAGACACCCTTCTCTGTGGTGGGCTCTAGTTTGGTCCTCTTCTCCTTGGGTATGTAGGAGTATGTGATGCACCCAAAGATACGAAGATGACCAATATCAGGCTTCTTCCCAGAAAAAGCCTCCTCCGGAGTCATGTGCCCCAAGGCACGATGCAGACTCCTGTTCTGCAAATAAACAGCTGTGTTGCAGGCCTCTGCCCACAAAAACAATGGCAACCCCTGATCATGTAACATGGCTTTGGCAACCCCTCCGATGGATCTGTTCCTCCTCTCCGCAACCCCGTTCTGCTGGGGGTTGTAAGGAACAGTGAACTCCCTCCTAATGCCTGCCTCCGCACAATAGTCAACAAACTCTCCAAGGGTGTACTCTCCTCCATTGTCCGACCTCAGGGACTTGATCTTTCGACCTGTTTGTGTCTCCACAAGAGCTCTGAACTCCTGAAACCGCTTGAAGACCTCACTCTTGGTCTTCAAGAAATAAATCCAGGTCCTCCTGGAGTGATCATCAATGAATAACACATAGTACTCATATCCACTCAAGGAAACATGAGACATCCCACCGCTCACATCGGAATGAATCAAATCAAGTATCCCAGTCGCTCTGCTGTCACTGCTGGGAAAAGGGGATTTGGCAAACTTGCCCATCGCACATCCTCTGTAAGTATCAAAGTGATCAGTACTGAACTCTGGCACACCTGTAGTGATCTCCCGCAAGGTCCTCAAGGCTCCATGATGCATGTGCCCCATCCTGCGGTGCCAAATCTCACACTGCTCAGAACTGCTAGCTCTGCTGTCGGTACTGCTGCTCAATGCCAAAAGGGACTGAAATGCAAACTTGTACACCTTTTCATGGCGTACACCTATCACTCTAGCTGAATCAGCTGGAGTGCCCCTGGGATACATCAACACCTGTCCTCCCCTGAACAGTACCTCATATCCTCTATCCTCCAAAGCTGAGACGGATATGAGGTTCTTCCTCATCCCTGGCACATAAAGAACATCTGACACCTTCAAGGAAGGTTTGGACTCCCTCTGAAATGTCAATGTTCCCACACCGACTGCTCTAACAACTCTGTCATCACCGAGTACTACCTCTACATCAGTGCCACTCTCTGAAAGCTCTGAGAAGTACTCACGGACTCCTGTCATGTGACGTGAAGCCCCACTGTCCACATACCAGATGCCCGAAGATGCTCCGCTAATCGAGGGAAATGCATGCTCCCTCTGAACCTCTATGGCAGATAATCCCGCACTAGAGGACTCACACGCAATGAACCCAAACTCCTGGTCAAAACGATCTGCAAAGTCCTCAACCTCTGCTGAAGCTGCCATGCTCTGGTTCTTCCCCTTCTTCTTCTTCTTCTCCGGACACACAACTGCATAGTGTCCCATCTTCTGACAATTCCAACACTTCACCTTGGAATAGTCCTTCTGTGTGTTACCTTGTTTACCTTTACCTTTACCTTTGCCCCCACCATTGCTTGTGGAAGCCTGCTTCTTCCCTTTGCCTTTCTTGCCTCCTGCCAACAGTGCTACATCCTCATCCTGCTCAACTGGCTTGGCTGCCCCAAGCTGACCTTTCCTGATCTCTGTCTGAATGCAATCATCCCAAAATCTCTCCCATGTGGGAAGGGTCTCACGTGCACAAACCCCATCAGCAAAGTTCATCCATGAACTGGGGAGGCCATTCACTGCAATCTGCACCAACTCAGTGGGTGGAATGACCTCTCCAATCGCTGCCAACTCATCTCTCACATTAGTAATCTTTGTGAGATATCCAGCTGCACTATCAGCCTTACCCATCTTAATGGTTTTCAGCTTCTCCTTCAGGACCATTTTCCGGTTCTCATTGGTACTCTGGTAGAGATTGGTCAATGTTGTCCACATCTCATGAGCATTTCTCTTTCCTCTCACATGAGGAATGCAATGGTCTTTGATTCCGTCTAGAATCAGTCTCTTACCCTTGTTGTTCTTTCTATTATATGCTACCAACTGAACAGCATCAGTAGGCACATTAACAGGATGTTGTTGGGTATGAACCATGATATTCCAGACTTCTGCCTCTTCAAAGATACTCTGCATTCTCTCCTTCCAAACGCTGTAATTGGTATGCCCATCCAACCTATCCTCCACCCTCAATCCCAATGACATCCTGCTGTTCTAAAACTAAAAAATAGCACTGTTGTAGTAAAAATAAAACTGTTGTTTGTGAAAAATCAGCTTGCTGGAATTTTCTGAGTGAAAAAATCAGCAGGCTGTATTTTTCTCCTTGCTGTCGCAAATTGCACTTCAGCACCCAACCTCTGATACCATGTAGAAATTTTCTTTTTCCCACCCCGGTTTTCAGTTTCACCTTATTTCTCCAAAATAGTTAAATGCCCTTTCCCATATCCATACATTCAACAACTGGAAAATAAATTTTGCTGAAAACACAAATTCTGGAAATATAACAGAATGCTGGAAAATGCAGAAATAAATATCAGCACATACAAACAACCATTCAACACATTTAAACACAGTGATTTTTGGTCAAGGTGACCCTGGAAAAACCCCCTACAACTCTTGGGGAAAACCAGTTCGAAAGCTCCTTATTTCTGGAAAATGCTTTTTACAGTGAGGGAAATATTCAGCAAAAATCAGCAAATAAACTTTACAACTTATCTCGTTTTCCGTGCTTAACAACCGCCTCGGAAAATGTGTAAACAACAAAAACAGAACAACAATAAATGCTATACGGCGTCGATTTTCGTGCCCAGAAAATTTGCAATAAATGCAGCTGTACGGCCTCGATTTCTGTGCAAAACAGCAATAAATGCTGCTGTACGGATCTCGATTTTCGTGCCAAAGGAACAGTAGAACCTTGCTGTACGGATCTGCCTTGATTTTCGTGCAAGAGGATAGCCACTTGCTGTACAGCCTGCCTCAAAATTTGTGCCAACTGAACCAGCTTTCTGCTGCCTCGAAATCTGTGCCAAACTGCTGTACGGCCTCTTGGAAAATGTGCCAAAAGACTGCTGTACGGTCTTCTAGAAAATCGTGCGAAAATCTGCCTTGGGATGTGTGCCAAACTCAGCTGTACGGACTTGCTGAAATCCTGCCTTGGAATGTGTGCCAAGCTGCTGCCTCCTTCTCCTCACTGCCCATAAATCTCCCTTGCTCTCTTGCTCTCCTTCTCCCAATCTGCTCATGAAAGAATGAATGACCTTTTCCTCCTTTCCCTCCTTTAACCTAACCCTAAGTGACTTTTGGGGAATCCTAAATCCAATGGCTGAGATAGATTGAGATCTAGGGCTGAGATTAAATGCTCATTTAAATCTCACTTTCTATTTTTTAATTCACCCCACTTTAATAAAGACCCACTTAGTCATTTATTTCCAAAGTCACTTTCCTTTCTAATTTTACATTGACTTTATTAAAGTCACTTTAAAATTAGACTTTAGTAACTTTATCACATAAAGTCACTTTTAAATTAGATTTGACTTTATAAAATTATAAAGTCACTTTAGGAGAAAAATTAAATTCTTTTGGACACTTTTCCCTAGGCCAAAGATCAAAGCCTTAGGGAACCACCTGTCCTCCGGTACCAAATTTCAACAAAAGGCTTGAGGGTCAGTTGAGAACACGCAATTTCTGTAGAACTGAGGAATAGATCTGGAATTCTAGGGCGGGTTTCCTAAGAATTTCCTGTAGTGAGGGGTAGTATTGGCCAAGGGAATGTTTTGATTCCAAGGCCAAGAGACAGCTAGAGGCAAGAGGACCAGCCACAAGGACAACGCAGAGAGGCTTCAGAGCCACGCAGAGCTGCAGGGACAGTGCAGAGACAACGCAGAGGCAACTAGGATCACGCTGGGCTGACGCTGGCCAAAAAGAGGCAACACAGGGGCAGTGTAGACCCTCCTAGGGTGATGCAGGCCCTCCTAGAGCCACGCAGAGGCTGACGCAGTCCCTCCAGGGCAACGCTGGGGCTTCAGAAGCAGCACTGAGGGTTTCTAGGGTCAGATCCGGGCTGAGTCCTGTAAATCCCGTTTGAGGGTGTGGATCAGTCAAATATTTGGCACTAGTTCTTTAGGTTAGCTGCAGATTTTATATCTTCTATTCTCTATCGGGTTTGCCAAGGTTGGAACCCAGATTTGCTGTACTCAGAACTACTTAATAATAAAACCCTCATATCTACTGAACCGGTTTTCCCGCTTTGGGTTTTTCCAGGGACTTATGTCCAAAAATCCATTTGCCACTTTGTTGCATGAGTGAATTATTCAGTAAATGATCTGCATGTGTAGGCTGTAGTTGTGTTTATTTTCAGTAATTTGTATAAATTAAATCAAGTAGGAGAAAATAAACCAATACATTGCAGTAGAATTTTCACATGGTATCAGAGCGATATCAGATCAAGCGAATCTCTAGCAATCAACTGAAGAATTATTTTTCTGCAGGGTGGCAGAAGAAGCAGCAAATCCGGAAAGGGCATCTTGGAAGCAAGGCTTTTGGGCTTACGCAAACCCTTCCCAGGGCAACGTAAGGACTGCGTCACCCAGTACGGGGTTACGCAGTCCACTTCTGAGTCACGCTGGGACTGCGTTGGGCCAACCAAGAGGACGTTGTCTAGTCACTTCTCTTGTTGCAGAAGAATTCAGCCAAGTTCTGGAAGCAGTGCTTCAGATCTTCAGCAGTGATGGTGGGGTAGAGATTCTGCAGGTGCAGAATTGTGCCTAGCTAAGGCAACAAAGGCGGGAGGAAGACGGTTATTCAGTTGATCTGAGCCAAACAGATCTTAGATTCGATCAGGAGGATCGGAGAATACTGTCCGTTTGTATTTTGGTGGAGGATTTTCAGGAGGGAAATCAGTCTTCAGCGGAAGCAGCTACTAGAGGGTTTCTAGTCACCAAGAAACCTAGATCCAGAGGGAGAATTACTATTTCTGTCAAATCTGAGCAAAGATGGCTCGATATGGACTGAGAGATCAAGATAGATTGGATGGTATGTCCAACTATGTTATCTAGAGGGCCAGAATCCTCTCAGTTCTGGATGAGTATGGTCTCAAAGATCATGTAGAGAAAGTTATTGTTGTACCAACCGATGCTGATCCTCTGAAGAAGTATGAAGAAAATCAAGCGCAGACTAAGCGGTTGATCATAGACAGAGTAAAGGACCACGTTATACCTCATATTTCCAGAAAGAACCCAGCGAATGACATGTGGGCAGCCTTAGACACGATGTACGAAGGAGGCTTGGTCCAAAGAAGAATGCTTCTAGAGAACCAGATGCGGTTGTTCCAAATGATGAAGGGTGAAGAGATAGGTTTGTTCCTCTTCAGACTTCAAGCTATCCGAGACCAGCTGATTAGCATGGGTGCTAATCCAGATGAAGGGCTCCTAGTGAGGACGACCCTAAATGTTGTCTCTGAAGAATGGGAAATGTTTGTCCAGAGCATTCTGGGAAGGGTAGCATTACCATCATGGGCAGATATTTGGGCTATTCTCTGCCAAGAGCAGATCAGGAGGATCACCAAGAAGCAGTCTATCAGTGGAGGAAGCAGATCAGCTAGAGTGAAGAAAGAAGAGGAGGAGGAGGCAACCCTTGCATCAAGGGAAAAGAAGCAAGGGAAGAAGAAGAAGGACCTCTCCAAGGTCTGGTGCTTTAATTGTGGTGGTTTTGGTCATTTCGCCAGCAGTTGTCCTAAGAAGAAGGACAAAGGAGCTTCTGATTCCAAGGCTGCAGCAGCAAATGAAGATGGCTCTGATGATGATGCAGCCATGAGTGCTCATGCACCTCGAGAGAAGAGGTGGGGTGACATGGATATATAGAGTATCCATATTTGATGGCGGGATCCTTGAGTCAGCCCTACTCTTGGATCACATATGAGTTATGGGAGCCTTAAGACGGTAGCGAGATGAGTCGAGATATGGTTGCAGATGGCCACATTGAAGCGGAAGACGAAGCTGAATAGTTGAAGAGGGAGCAGCGTGATGCAGAGGCAACAACAACGTGGAGGCATCAACGCAGAGAGGTTGATGGGACTTCAGCAACGGAGAGAAGCTGGGCTCACGCAGTGCAGAGTTGCAGCATGACAGTGTCTCCAATGGGACAGTGTGATTCAATATCCAGGGAGCTTCAGTGGTGGAGGGAAACATGACTTTTCTGTCAAACAGTTGGGTAGAGTCTTTCAGTTGCTTACTTCTCAGCAACTGAGTTGCAGTTGAGCAGTTAGTAGTGGCAGTGCTATGGGCAACATGATGCAGCAATTTGAGAGGGAGCTGCAGTACAGATGTGGCAGTGTCAGTGGCAGTGGCATGGGCAGCAGTACAGAGAGCAGCGGTTCAATAGATGGAGGGTAGCCGGCCAAGCATCAACATCACAAACCAAGTACTCAAGACCTTGTGTGATCTAGGTGGATATTGGTGGCCACCCGCCTATTCCACTTGGGCCCCCACCATTGTCTCTTTCAGTTTTTCAGTTTCGGCATAACTTACTATTTTTAGCAGTTTTTCGGGTCCTGAACTTTCGGAGCCGTTTTGAGGCCCTAAACGACGTTTTTTTTTTTGGGCATCGTTTCACCAGCAAATTTCATGGAATGAAATTCGTCCCGAAAGTTGTGGTCCTCGGACAGAGCTTTCTAATGATGTATCATGTGCGTCAAACGGAGATAGTAGGCCAAAGTTACGTCCCTGGGAAGTTGAAACACCAATTTACCCAAACAGGGCCCATAGTTTTGGCGCTTCATCTCCTAGGGGTTAGGTTTTTGGATGTTTAGGGTTCTCCATTGTTTCTCAATAATAAATAGGCCCTTGAGCCTCATTGTAACTCAGTTCAGAGGCCTGTAGCCGCCACATCTCTTCTCAGAGATAGCTACCAACGCCCTAGCTAGTTTTATTCCATTCTGTCTGTAAACAAATTTCAGTTCTTTGATATTAATGAAATGAAGTGTTATTTCCGTTGCATCTCTGTATTTATGGCTATATGTTTATTCTGTTGCGTTCCTGCATAAATCTGGATCATTGTGATGCATGGTGTGATGTATTGCTAGAGCACACTTCTGATGCTAAGAGGGAGTGTTGAGATTTTGTGTGTTTGGGTAGCATCAGTTGTGCCCTAGGTCCCAAATTTTGTGGAGGGACTAGAGTACACCTGATCTACAAGACCCAGAAATGGATTTGAGAAATTTCAAGTTGTGTTCAAGTTATTCAAATAATTGATTATTTTTAATGGATTTCCTAAGTTTAACTTAAGAAAATAAAATAATTAAAGTGAATTAATTAACACATGTGCTGAAATTGTCTTAAGTCACATGGATCAAGCAGTGTTTTATTCTCAATCGTTGATGGATGATTTGATCTGGCCGTTGAAGGGTTCAACGAAAAGTATAAGAGAAAGGCTCGAGGGTTAGTTGAGGACACACAATTTCTGTAGAACTGAGGAATAGATCTGGAATTCTAGGGCGGGTTTGCTAAGAATTTCCAGTGGAATTTCTTGCAGTGAGGGGTAGTATTGGTCAAGGGAATGTTTTGATTCCAAGGCCAAGAGACAGCAAGAGGCAAGAGGAGCAACCACAAGGACAACGCAGAGAGGCTTTAGATCCACGCAGAGCAACAGGGACAGCGCATAGGCAACTAGGACCACGTTGGGCTGACGCTGGCCAAGAAGAGGCAACACAGGGGCAGCGTAGACCCTCCTAGGGTCTAGGGTGACACAGACCCTCCTAGAGCCACGCAGAGGCTGACACAATCCCTCCAGGGCAACGCTGGGTCTTCAAAAGCAGCGTTGAGGGTTTCTAGGGTCAGATTCGGGCTAAGTCCTGTAAATCTCGTTTGAGGGTGTGGATCAGTCAGATATTTGGCACTAGATCTTCAGGTTAGCTGCAGATTTTATATATTCTATTCTTTGTCGGGTTTTCCAAGGTTGGAACCCAGATTTGCTGTACTCAGAACTACTTAATAATAAAACCCTCATATTTGCTGAATTGGTTTGCCCGCTTTGAGTTTTTCCGGGGACTTATGTCCAAAAATCCATGTGTCACTTTGTTGCATGAGTGAATTATTCAGTAAATGATTTGCATGTGTAGGCTGTAGTTGTGTTTATTTTCGGTATTTTCTGAATCTAATTTCTGAAAATAACTTGTATAAATTAAATCAAGTAGGAGAAAATAAATCAATACACTGCAGTAGAATTTTCACAATGAAGGTTCAAGTTTGGTCCAACTAGTTGATTGGACAGTGGCTAGGATTCGTCATTTATTTGCAAGGACTTGCGAGAGGAAGCCCTTACTACCATGGCTTACACAAACTTCCCCTTTCTTTTATTTTAGTTTTTTATTTTCTTTAGTATTTTATAAGTTTTTTTTTCTTCTTAAAAGTGTGTTGCTCTTAGGACTTCAAGAGGGGTGTAGTAGTTTATTTTCTTTGTTTGATTTATATTTGTTCTTCACATTTTAGCCTTCTACTTGGCTTGATTTACTTTGAAGCTTGCATTACTTTTCTTCACTTTCTCGTGTCTCTTTTTTATGGACCTTGAAGGGTGGGGGGGCATAGTGAAGTAATTTATTTTCTTTGTTTGATTTATATTTGCTCTTCACCTCTTTAGCCTTCTACATGGCTTGATAAGCTTGCATTATTTTTCGTCATTTTTCTATGTCTCTTTTTTTGGATGTTCTTTAGTAAGTCAAACATAAGTTAGGAGAATGTTCATTTTTATGGATGAGATGGAAATATAAGAGTGTTCAATGAAAAATGTTACATATGGAAGGGATATGACTAGGTTACCCACCTTGAATTCCTAGTTGTACCTAATGACCTACGTTAAAACACGCTTATCCAGTGAAGTAGTTTATTTTCATTGTTTGATTTCTATTTTCTCTTCACCTCTTTAGCCTTCTACTTGGCTTGCTTTACTTTGAAGCTTGCATTATATTTCCTCATTTTTCAGCGTCTCTCTTTCTCTGGACCTTGAAGGGGCAGGGGGTATAGTGAAGTAGTTTATTTTTTGTCTGATTTATATTTTCTCTTCACCTCTTTAGCCTTCTACTTGGCTTGATTTACTTTGAAGCTTGCATTATTTTTCTTCATTTTTCTGTGTCTCTCTCTTTTTGGACGTTCTTTAGTAAGTCAAACAAAAGTTAGGGGAATGTTCATTTTTATGGACAGAATGGAAATATAAGAGTATTTAATGAAAAATGTTACATATAGAAGGGATATGACTATGCTACCTACCTTGAATTCCTAGTCGTACCTAATGACCTAGGTTAAAACACACTTATCGAGAGGCAATTTTGTCTTGCATGGTGATACAGTAACAAGGTAACATGTTTACTTAATTATATGAAATAAAGTACCCATCTAATTGTGCCAAGTACACTTCACAAGCAAGAGAAAAACTCAAGCATCACTTCCAATCAAGGGAAACCACATAGTAAAACCATAGCAACTGTAGCACAAGGCATCATGCAACACCATCCAACACAATTTATCTTGAGAGAATTGGGCATCATGAACAATATACCTCTGAATCCATGAAGATTTACTAGCACATGAATGCAATTGATGGGATTGAGAAACCTGTACAAGCAAGATCGAATCACACCTAAATGATTGTGTCTCTAAAGGAGTTGCACGAATGGTAACAAGTATGATTGTTGGGACTTATGTTTGAGATGGGGGATTGTTAGCCTGTGACTCCATATACAATCGTGAAGTCCTACACTACCTTTGTGTATTCCACATTATATGATATGGTTTTTATCCTAAGTGTGTATTAAATCATATTTTGACTTCTCCTACCCTATTTCTTGATGAGGTGTCGGTGTAAAAGTAAATTTAAATCATGAAGTGGTTTTATTCATATATTATAAAGTTGTACCATTGAAATAAATATTGTACTTTGATATGGTTTAAAGGCCTTTTCCACCAAGTTTTTCTGTCTAGTTTTTTGCTCTATTTTTCAATGATTTTGACAAAGTGTTTAACCAAATTTCAATTAAAAAAATAAATATATTTTTTTTAAATTTTTTTATCTGAATTGGATCATTATATTGTTTGTCATCCATCTTGATGCATTTGGAGAGGAAAAAGTGGAGGAATCAGCGCACGATACCGTTTTTACCGGCCGGAATAAATTTGGCGAAACGGGGTCTAAAACCTTTCGGGAGCGTTTTGAGGCACCAAACAATGTTTTTATGGGGTAAAAGTTTGCAAATTTAGCACTGCACCTTATCATACTATTCTACACATAGATACCTTTCCAACGGCGTAAGAAGCGCGTCAATCAGAGTCCGTATGCAAACGTTATGCCACGTAAAAGTTGGCCTTCCTGTTTTCACACCTATAGTTTGGGAGGATACCGCGTCAGCCCCCATTATTTATTGAAAAGGGGTTAGCCACGTGTTTGTGATGTAAAAGACTCTAGAAGAGTCTAAATTGTAACTCTAATTAAGAGTTGTAATCAAAATTAACCACTAGTAGGCTATCAGGCTATGTTATAACCAGGCCACTAGGAGGAAGAGACATTCCATTCTTTCGAGAGCATTTTGTTCCATAGTCGAGCAAAGATAGCCAAGAGAGATATGAGGTAGAGCACACAGAGGGAATTTGTGCACTGTAGCAGCCCACGGGCCACAAACATTACTTCTTTGTACTTGCAGCCATATTTCCAGACAAAGAAAGAGAGCGAAGTGGCCTCACCTTCCAGTTGGGTTTTCTCCCAAAAGGGTTTCCTAGAGAGCATATCTTGTGTCTTGTGTGTGTGCTTATTTTGTTGTTCTCTACTTTTCTGCATAGTTTCCATTCGCATGCATGCGCTAATTACAATTAAATCCACAGATCTTAAAGTTTAATAAACTGTCATAGTGTAGAATTTTCAGAGTTTTAATATAAATATTATTAGATCTGTTGTGACAAACTGTCGAGTGAAATATCCACGACAATTTACGGGTCATTTTTTTATAAATTTATCATATATCTCTATAATACAAAATTTAAAATGCAATGATTCCTCTATGTATTTGCCTCTGCTTCACTATCCTTAAATTGCACTGGCGTTAATGTCGTCCATGATGATTTTTATCCTCACCATGACTCACATAAACTTATGTTGTCAGGCTTTGATCTCCCAGATGCTAATGCTGTGCCATGGCTCTGATAACGTGCTCAAGTTGCACTATTATACTCGCAGGAGAGGAGAAATATTTAATATTACTCAACATCTATGTAAAACTCAATATAAAATGATGCTAACGAGAAAGGCATGTCAGACATACATTTTATCTGCCACACCCAGAATTATCTTCAAGCCATAATCTACAATTTGTAAAATTGAAAATTTATAGAAACCATCAAAACTCAAATTACCTTCCTAAGATCTCACAGCTGGATGCTTGCATTCAAGTGAAGGTTGAACATCTGGTATGCATACTGTACAGCATCTTTGATATCTGACTCTTATTTTTGGAGCAGTTCTTGAAATGTTAACCTGGCGGTGGCCTATTGAAGTCTATCATAGCCACCTCTTCCCATCCTTCCCCATATTTTGGTTATATCAATATGATATTGGAATTTATGCACAATCCATCTCATTAAACACATTTGGTCATTTTGGCTGCAACAAAGTTTACACTTTCCATCTTTTTCCTTAGCTATTTCTCAGGGTAAGGGTTTGTGTTAAGGGAAAATGAATGTCCTGAGTATGAGGAATCTTTACCATTCAAGTAAAGCTGACTTTAGCTTTAGATGTTTACAGTTTTCTGACATGCTAAGCTTTTGAGTAGTCTAGGCAGACCACACCAAATACCAGAAGTTTGTTCCTCCGTTAAAAGTCCATCTAGAATTGTTTTGTGCATAATGTTGAAGTGCTCATTTTAATTAAGGAGACAATTAGTTAGTGATATGAAAATGCTATTATTTAACCTCCATTGCTGGCTGCAGGTAACAAATTCAGCGTTGGACGTATTGAACTCAGATGGAAACAAAGTGAAGGCGCAGATTGTTCCAATTGATGCAGCAACCAGAAGAGTTCGTAATTTCTACACAAAGGACATTTCAGCTCCAGCTGGACCCCTGTATAATCTGTTCTTTGAAGCTTCAGTTCCTGCTCTTGGTTACACAGTATATTTCCTGAAAGCTGCAAAGAATGGAGCTTCTTGTAAGAGACAAATAGGAATTTGTCAGATATGCTTCTAGTAGTTTTGTAAACCTATTATTTTTTATTTCAAACATTTTTTTGGGTATGCATACTGTAGCTTTCAAAAATATCTCATGAAACAATTTGGATGAAGCTGCTTCTTATTTACTTATTTGGAAGTACAACATTGCATTCACAAAAAGCCATGGATGCTTCTGTAAAATTAATTACAGGGACTTCATTAGGGAAACCGGAACATATAAATGGAGAAGTAATTCTGGACTCAAATAGGATGCAGATGGTGTTTTCCAATTCCACAGGGTCATTGATAGAGATCAGAGATCCAGAACATAAAGTATGTACCAAGTTCTTTCCAAGGTTGCCGCTGATTGTAATTATTAATTTTTTTCTTTTTATAGAGTCTGAGTTGTGAATTAAGCTTGCTCTATATATCTTACAGACTCAGCATCTAATCTGGCAATCCGTCTTTCTGGATAACATTATGAATACATGAAGAAGCCTTAGTACTACTTTTCATTTCTGGTTAAAAATATTGCTTCTTGATGAGGATCATATACGACTGAACTCCATATTGGCATTATAAAATGATTAAATAGGAGCTGAAACCTGAATGTTGGTAATTAGAAGGAACTGCAAAATAATGAAAAACAAATGTGCACAATATTCTGGTTTGGGACATTTCCAAATGTACATTCTAATTAAGGGATTAATATTTTCATCCTGAGAGATTTCTCTAGTCTATCCTGCTACAATGCCCATTCCTATGATTTTCATATTGTCAGTAGCACTATTTTGCTCCCATTCTCTTCAGGTTATCTATTATAGTCAATTTGAGGTGCATACTTTGTTGAATGGCGAAGCCGATACTTGCTTACTAACTTACTAGTCACTCTTGTGTTTTCTTTTCATACAAATGATATTGCGGCTGTTCACTGTGAATTATTCTCAAAGAATGTGAGTAGTAGATTTTCACCCTCTGGTTAGAATTGAAGATCTACAAATCTTACTTGTCTGCAAGGACATCCGTTATGGTCTAGTATCTTCTGTTTTCTCCTTGGCTTAATTAATTGCGGTACATACTGGAAATGCCATAGAATTAAATTTTTCAAAGAGATGGTTTTCTTTTTCTCTTCTTTTACTTCACGAGAGGATTCACGAGTTGTGTTGGAAAATAAGGTCACATCGGAGTTAGTGGGGCATTAAAATTTTAAGAGAGAGGAGAAATGACCAACATCAAGAAATTGCTCCTATAGACATGAATATCATAACCATTCCCTTTCCTAGATTTTTATATCTTGGGATTGACTTGATGTTGCTACCGCACTCCAGCAGCTCACTGTTAGGCTGAATATATTTACAATAAGGATAGCAGATGGACTCATGATTTTATAAACTGATAGAACCAGATTATGGAGATATGATAG
This sequence comes from Pinus albicaulis, assembly GCA_034641835.2. Lineage (NCBI taxonomy): Eukaryota > Viridiplantae > Streptophyta > Pinopsida > Pinales > Pinaceae > Pinus > Pinus albicaulis. Next base: position 13,678 of record JAXQQM020069623.1, read on the forward strand.
ATTTTTGTTGGTTTTTCTTTCATTATTTTGCTTTCAATCAAATACGCTTCTCTAATGTTAACCACGTTTGCAGGTAGCGTCCACTGTACATCAATCATATTGTTGGTACAATGCTAGTGATGGCAACACCACAAAGGGAATGTTTGAGGTAATTTGTACTTTAAGAATTTTCTATAATGCAGTAAAGCTCATGTTTTATTCATTAAAGCCAACAAGTAAATCTGAACTAGAAACGTATGCTATTTTTCTAGATATATTTGATTAACGTTGAAAAATTGTCTCCTCGTATATCTCTAGATATCCTTTCTAGGTTCTTATTAAAGGTTTAAATCTTGATGTGGTTAGCAATATTAGAGACGCAGTACCCGTCGATTAATCAGCTAGTCTAATGCCAAATGAGAAATTGCAGGCACAAATCTCTGATTTTTGAAAAAATCGGTCCGCTTGCAAGTATTTGGAAAACTTGCAAATCTGTTGAATAATTTCCTTTAAAACGAAATCGTCTCGCATCTCTGTTTCTAAATTGAGTTATCAGGGATCATTTTTCTCACCATTCTGCAAAACATAAATATCTTTTTTTTTGTTTTTTATGTATCCGTGAGGTGCAATATTCCATTGCCTCTGTGCAAAAGGCGCGGCTGTCATAATAAGTAGAACTTCATCTACTCGAGATTAGTTGGTGAGCGCCCAGGTTTGAGTTTACGGGTGCACAATCATCGATTCCGCTCGTCCCCACCAGGAAAGGTTACAACATACTTATTACAGGGCAGTGAACTGCTGATAAAGACTGGGAACAGCAACAACAGAGGCACAAACCAGGAGAGGTAGAGAGCTGCAACGTGTTTTTGGGATGCACGCTAAGTGTTTGACAAATACCATGAATCAGCTGTATAAGAACTGAAGTAACAGTTCTTGTCTTTGCAGTATTTTTACAGGACCTCTGATGGACTTAGAAATGGACGTCAACCAATTCCTTGAAATCCTGTCAGAGCCCCTAGCTTCACCTGAACCTGCAGTAATAGTGGCTGAGGGTCAAGGGGTACAACTTGAAACTGGGGTCCATGAAAAAGCCATGGAGTCGGATTTCTCATTTTGGACAGCCCAAGTTAAACGAATGCTGCGGAAAATGGAATTTCTGGAAACTGAAAACAACAAGCTTCATTTAGAAATACACACCCTCTCTACCAGAGTTTCGGAGGTGGAAGGGGATAATTTATCCGTTACAAAAATATTACATGAAAGCAAAGACCAGGAATATCTCCATCCTCCAAATGATACGTTGCATGCAGAAATTCTCGACCTTAAAAGCAAGCAGGAAGAAATCCGATCCCAACATGCCACCTTCAAACAAGAAATTGAGACACATCAATTCTTGGTCACAAGTGGTTCACGAAAAGGATAAAATTCCTACACCTCTTGCAACAATTGAGGAGGTGGTGCAAGCAAAACTTGTGGAAGAATGCACCAGACGGGCGAGATAATTGAATTTCAAGGTGAGAGGTCTCCCCTTACCTCACCTCTCTTCGGATCCTATGGAAGTGAGGGCTAGGTTCCTTCGGGATACCCTTAGCCTCCCTGATATAGCTTTGGACAGAGCCTGATTGGGCTACGACTCCACTCCCTTCCTTAGGTTTCAAATTGCATTCGATCGACTCTGCGCCCTTAGGGCTAAGCGAAAGTTGTTTTCTCTTCCCAACAAGATTTTCTTGAATGAGGACCTCACTCTAGCATAGGTTGTGGAACGTAAACAATCCAGAGAACAGGTTATGGCAACACAGTAGGCAAAGAAATGGGCAATTATTAGGAATCTTCGGGTAGTCATTCGGGACTCCTTCCCACTTGGGTGGGAACCCTAAACTGGAGGTTTCAAATGACAAGCTCTCTTGGGGAGACGACTATTAGTTTTTGTAGCATCAAATGTGTTCTAGTCAACACCGAGCTTTCACGCACGGCCTCTCCACCGCCTCCTGCACCGATGTATAAGAGGAGAAAGGGCCGGCAAACAGTCTACGAAGCCTCCCACCCTCCATACACAGTCTCCCATCCACATACGTGACTCTTCATCATGCGGATTACAGTTGGAGGAGCTAGTTTGGGCTTGTTCTTCGACCCAAGGGGCCTATCCGGCTTCCTTGCGCCCTCTGGAAGGAACTCCTGATCAACCTTTCCGGTATTACTGTTAGTGTCATCCTCCGACTCTTGTTTCATCTTCAGTCCATTACTAGTCTCCCTCACATTGTGGCTCCCCGTTGAGCAATTTCTCACACCAATCTTCCATACGAAAGCTTCCTTATGTTGCTCCATACGCTGCTCCTTATGCTGCTCCTCTCGCACATAGTCTCCATATGCTCCTCTCACACAGTATCCATATGTTGCTCCACCATATAGCTCCATACATCCCTTCCATAGCGTATAGTATGGGCACCGATGCCTGGTGTTATAGCATAAGAGTGGTGGTGGGATACTAATGACGCTGGTTGAATACACACAATTAATAGCTCGAGCGGAAAGCGTGATACCTCTCCTTGCAGCATCACATCCTGACTAGTAATACACCACCGTATCGTCACTCGTATTAAAACCACGCCTCGTGGCTCCTTGTTAATACGCACTCTTAGCCTCTGTTAATACACACCGTCGACCTTTGTCAGATATACCGTTCCTCTGTCATATGACTGAAACCTTAATGGTCCCTCCTTGACGTGACTACAGTTTGGCGATACGCACCGCCTTTTTAGTTGCTCCGAGCACTTTTGCATTGGTGATTGTAAATTTATGTAGATGTTCTATGCTTGATGCAACTTTACTTTTACTCCCAATATCAGACAACAATCACATAAACAATAAAGTAAAATGTTGATAGAACATACCAGTAGATCGACAGAAGACACGCCAGAAATATATAAGTGTGTTGGTGCGTTACCGCAGTGAAGAGGATGCTTCAACCAACAAAGTCTCAATATGGTCAGCCAACCAGAAGTGTCCCACAACCCTCTAGGACAACAAAAACAGACAACTCCAAAAGTCAACAAAAGTCAACGTTGTCAGTCAACGGTCAATGCAAAACAACAGCAACAGCAAGGTCAACGCAACAAGTCAAAGTCAACTTCCAGCCTCGGGAATAGTGCCAAAAAATGTAGATTGGGAAAATCAAAATTTTGGGAAAGTTTCAGGTCCATTTGACCTTGCGTTGACCAAAGTCAACGCTGGTCAAAGTTGTTGCAGAAACCCTAGCCGAAAACAGAAATCCGAAAACAGTTTTCTTCCTTGCTGCACTATCCCACATGTGAAGAGAAGAGACTCCAAGTGATCAAACCAATCAGATGAGGAGAGAGAAATGTGTGAGGATGAGATGAGTGAAATGTCCTCCAATGTTGACCTTATTTATATCCATCAGTGAGGGTGTGTGACACATCTTCTGGGGCTCCAAACCTTAAGGCCGACCTACACATATTTTGAATAAATTCAAAATAAATGTTCTGCTCATCAGATCGAGATGATCTTTAGATCAATCTTACACCTCTCGGAGAGAGGAGTCCAATAAAAATACTGGCATCTTCATATGAGCATCACAACATGGAGTTTGGACCCAGTTGTCCAAAATTAACACTCCCTCTCAACTAGGGAGAACTCCATCCACCTGTGCAATCCAAACATCGTGCGTCATCCCGCTGTAACTTGCTTTGCTGGCTCCTTTATTTTAGAATAGAAGTGGGTCAGTCACAAAGACATCATTCCCAGCTGACAGATTCAGCTCAGAGGTCTGAAACCTCTATAGGACTCACAAAGAGTCTCATACCAAACCGAAGTTCGTTTACCTGACCCGAAGTCAGTTGGAGGTCCGAAACCTCACTATACTTGATCCCAAATCAAGTGGTTGGACCGTGCCATCCTAAATAAAGAGTACGACAATCTCTGATGTGTCCATTAGTATTTGCTACTAGTCTCTAGCTTTTCCCACTTCACTGGTCAAATGAGAGGTACTTCCCATGAGCCCTAAAATCAATGGGCAGGATGCATATGGGGCACAAATAATGAGAGGTGAACCAACTCAAACACCATAACGGTGGGGCAGAAGCACACCAACAAGGTTCGGCAAGCCTAGCCCTGTGGTTGCGTATAGCTCTGAGAAGTTATCCCCAAAGCCCCCTAGAGCTCCCAAAGCTCATCGTCCAACAGGACCCTCAAAATAGGGTTGTTCCACGATACCAATATTCTCACGGAAGGTTAGGAACTTGATCTTCCCCAGGGGCTTTGTGAGAATATTCGTGACCTGCTCATCAGTTCCTATATGATCGAGCCTTACGGTGCCTCGCTGTACCATATCCTGGATAAAGTGGTACCTGATATCAATATGCTTGGATTGATCGTGGAACACGGGATTCTCGGACAAGCGAATCCAACTCTGTTTATCACAGAGTATCACGGTGGTATCAAGCACATGCCCGAACAACTCACTGAAGAGCTTTTGCAACCAAACTGCTTCACAACAGGCCATACTCGCTGCAATGTATTCGGCCTTCGCGGTGCTCAAAGCCACCAACTTTTGCTTCCTGCTCATCCATGATATCGAAGCATAACCAAGTGTGAAGCAACATATTGATGTGCTCTTACGATCCACCACACTGCCAGCCCAATCGGCATCAGTATATCCATGGAGTGTCATGCTCCCGACAGTGTATCTCAGCCCATGGTTTATCGTGCCCCAAAGATATCTCAACAGATTCTTGGCACCAACCCAGTGAAAGTGGTGAGGCTCAACCATGTGTTGACTCAAAGTGTTCACTGCAAAACATACGTCCAGACAGGTGTTCACTAAGAACATCAGGCCCCTACGAGTTGACGATACTCAGTAGGATTTTCTAGCACGAGCCTAGCAGCGCTGCCACTCAACTTCTTAAAGTTGAGCTCCATCGGTGTCGACACGGACTTGCAGTTCACCATACCAAATCTATCCAAAAGCTTCACAATGTATTTTCCAGGAGAAAGGAAAATCTCGCCAGGTCTCTTCCAGACCTCTAGGCTTAGAAAGTAATGGATCAGTCCTAGGTCCTTCATCTCGAACTCAGCAGTGAGCTCCCTCTTGCACTGATGAATGAGAGGGTCAGCACTTGTCAGGAAGAGGTCGTCCACATATAGCACCAGAATGAGAGGTTTTTCTCTATCAACCTTGAAGTAAAGGTTTGGATTAGCATTACTACGAGTGAAGCCCAACTTCATCAGGTAGTTATCTATCCTCTCGTACCAAGCTCTGGGTGCTTGCTTCAACCCATAGAGGGCTTTCTTCAACCTGCAGACATGGGTGTCCCGATCCTGGACTTCGAACTCCAGAGGTTTCTCCACATACACCTCTTCCTTTATCACACCATGCAAAAATGCGGTCTTCACATCCATCTGATGAAGACTTCATCCTTGCGTAGCAGCTAGGGCTATGATAGATTGAATGGTGGTATATCGGGCCACAGGTGCAAATATAACATCATAGTCTATGCCTTCCTTTTGAGAGAAGCCACGGGCAACGAATCTTGCCTTGAACTTTTCAGCACTTCCATCAGATCCATGCTTGATCTTGTAGAGCCATTTCGAGGTGACAACTGCTTTGTCCTCCAGTCTTGGAAACACATCCCAGACATCATTCTTCAGTATGGACTCATACTCTTCGTGCATAACATCCTTCCAGACTTGATGCTTTATGGCTTCCTCAAAAGATCCAGGCTCAGATTGTACAATAGTACTCATGGCTGCTAGATACCCTTGGTATCTACTCAACTTCTTACTTTCACGGAATGTCCCCCTTGGGGCCATATGTCCCTCGGCATCCTCGAGATTGTCCCTCAGCCATGATGGTCTCTTCCCTATTGAAGGAGGTGGATCAATCGGGTCCATCGGTCCTTCAGCATCGGGCATCGTCTCATCCTACGGTTCTTCTTGATTTCCAGGCCTTGCTTCATGATCTTCCTCAGATCTCGGTAGATTGACTACTTTCCTCAGGGAAGCATCTTTGTCAAAGGTAACATCGTGGCATATCTCCACTTCCCTTTGACCAGGCACATAGACTCTATAGGCCTTCGAAGTTTCGTTGTAGCCCACAAACATTCCCTTCTTCCCAGAAGCGTCCAGCTCGCTTCTCTTCTCCTTTGGCACATGAAAATAAACAGGACATCCAAAAACCCTAAAATGTGAGACGTCAGGTTTCTTACTAGAGAAAACCTCTTTGGGAATTTTGGAGTCCAAAGCGGAATGCGGGCATCGGTTTTGTATGTACACAGCAATGTTCGCAGCTTCTCCCCATAGAAACTTCGGTAGACCCTGGTCACATAGCATGGCACGGGTAGCTTCCACAATGGTGATGTTCTTTCGTTCAACAACGCCATTCTGCTCAGGAGTATAGACAATTGTGGTCTCCCTCTTGATGCCAGCTTCCCTGCAAAAGTTCTTGAACTCGTTCGTCTCATATTTAGTGCCATTATCGGTCCTCAATATCTTGTTCTTCTTCCCTGTTAGATTTTCCACCAAGGCTTTGAAGGTACGGAACCACATGAAAGCCTCATCCTTCTTCTTCAAGAAGTATATCCAGGTTTTGCGAGAGAAGCCATCTATGAATGTCAGATAATAAGAACATCCTCCCAAGGATGTCATGGGAAGCATACTAGACAGATTAGAATGTACTAATTGCAAGATATCAGATGTCTTTGTGACACTTGAGGGGAAAGGTCCCCTTGTATGCTTTCCTTCGGCACAACCTTGACGTACACCTTCATGATTATTTGAGAAATTGGGCATCCCCATCACCACCTTCCTTGCTTCGGGAAGGGCCTTGTAGTGAAGGTGTCCACACCTCTGGTGCCATAGTTCAGTCTGTCGGATAGTATCACACGTCATCGCTCCCAGTGGACTTCCTCCAACCTGGTAGAGTGTATCAAATCTAAACCCAATCGTGATAGCTTCCTTGAAAGTCTTCTTCCACATGCACACCTTCCCATCAATGAATTCCACATTGAAACCTTTGTCTTCCATGGCTGATATAGACACAAGGTTCTTCTTCAAATTAGGTACATAGAGTACATCCTGCAAACGGAGGACTTGACCTTGAGACAAGTGGAGGTCATAGTCCCTGTCCCTTTTACGAGATATCTGGCATTATCTCCAAGGATAATTTCCAAATTAGTTCCCATCTCAACCATATCAGAGAGTGCTTCCTTGAACCGAGTGATGTGCTTGAGGCACCACTATTTATCAACCAGACATCCACAATGTCGGGTCGAGATGCAGTAGAGAGGGCAGATACAAGAATGAATTCATTTCTTTTATCAACAACATTTGATTCCTCATACCTAGAATTTCTTGACCTTTTGAAAGGTTGACTATTCTCGCTGGAGGGAGCCTTCCTCTTTCCCTTGAAGCTGTTGTTCCTTTGATTGCCATTCCTTCGGTTGTTGTTGTTGTCATCATCATCGGGTGAATCCTTCTTAAAAGGGAATTCTCTAGCATAGTGACCTGACTTGTGACAAGTGTAGCACTTGCCCTTCTTTCCTTGGGCCCCTACTCTTCCTCTGCTCCTTGGACCACCAAAGTTCTTCTTCTTAGAATGAGCAACGAAGGCAACATTTCCTTCATTTCCATATTCCTTCATCCTTGTCTCTTCTTGTACGCATCTCGATAGTACTTCATCAAAATCAGGTATGACATTATTATTGAGAATGGTAGTGTTGAACACATGCCATTCGGATGAGAGACCTCCAAGTGCGGTGAGTACCATCTCTCGATCAGCTATTGTCTCCCCAATAGCCCCAGCGGATTATTCCTGATCTTGGTCAGCTTCAGAAAATATGATTAAACAGACTCATCCCCGCCTTTCTTCAGATTCTTTAATTGGTTCTTGAACAATAGGACTTGATTCGCATTGTTGGCCTTGAACATGTGGACCAACTTATCATACATCTCCTTGGATGTGCCCAGCTCAGAGATGTAGGCAACCAAACTCTTATGAATTGAGTCCCTGATCATCAGCTTTGCTTTGATTTCCCCCTTCTTGTACTATGTTTTGGTAGCAGTGGTTGCAGTGCATGGAAGCTCTTGGATTTTACCTTGCACATAGTCCATGACATCTTGGTCTTCCAAATTAAGATCCAATGTCATCTTTCAAGCATGGAAGTCATCCTTCCCAGTCAATTTGTCATCAGCCTTAAAGCCATTGTAGTTTGAGGAACCCATCCTCTTCTTCAGTGATTGCTACAAATTAGGGCTTTTTCTTCACCTCAGCTTTGATACCATGTAAATTTATGTAGATGTTCTATGCTTGATGCAACTTTACTTTTACTCCCAATATCAGACAACAATCACATAAACAATAAAGTAAAATGCTGATAGAACATACCAGTAGATCAACAGAAAACAAGCCAGAAATATATGTGTGTTGGTGCGTTAAGACGGTCAACAAGATGCTTCAACCAGCAAAGTTTCAATATGGTCAGCCAACCAGAAGTGTCACACAACCCTCTAGGACAACAAAAACAGTCAACTCCAAAAGTCAACGCTGTCAGTCAACGGTCAATGCAAAACAGCAGCAGCAACAAGGTCAATGCAGCAAGTCAAAGTCAACTTCCAGCCTCAGGAATAGTGCCAACAAAAGCGAATTGGGAAAATCGAAAATTTGGGAAAGTTTCAGGTCTATATGACCTTGCGTTGACCAAAGTCAACGCTGGTCAAAGTTGCTGTAGAAACCCTAGCCAAAAACAGAAATCCGAAAACAGTTTTCTTCCTTGTTGCACTTTCCCATGTGTGAAGAGAAGAGACTCCAAGTGATCAAACCAATCAGATGAGGAGAGAGAAATGTGTGAGGATGAGATGAGTGAAATGTCCTCCAACGTTGACCTTATTTATATCCATCAGTGAGGGTGTGTGACACATCTTCTGGGGCTCCAAACCTTAAGGCCGGCTTGCACATATTTTGAATAAATTCAAAATAAATTGTAATATCCCCAACGGGAAATAACCAGTAATACACAGCAAAATAACAAGCAGCTATATAGAACAAAATGCCGGAACAAGAATATGGAACAAATACACATAAAATGCCAGAACACTAAGCCATTTTATTAATCCCTAGGGGCTGATCCCCTCACCGGAATGAGCTGAAAACTGGAAGGCTAGCTGTACTCAACCCTCCGGACAAAACCCAGAAATCGTGAAGCAAATGCTCCACCTCCGAAAATCCACCCAAATAACCCTCCTCAGTGAAAACGCTGCCTCTCCCAGGCACAGCGCAGAAGCTCAAGAAATACGCTGAGAAAAGGGGCTGAATCCTCCTGCAAAACCTCCAGACGAAACGGCAACCTCCTCAAGGCTGGAAAACGCTGAACCCACTGCCAAATCACCCCACAAAAACGCTGCTCAACCAAGACTGCGTCCTCCCTGCTGGAACTGCGTCCTCTCTCCTGGACTGCGCAGTCACTCCAAAGGGGCATCTCCTCTGCAAATCGTCCACTAGAAATCCACCGCAAATCAACAACTGAAACTGAAGGAAAAACCTTGCTCGAGCAGGCACTTGAAGTCCCCCGGAGCCAAGGGCGAAATCTCCGACCGGAGACACTCAGTTCGCACTAAACAGTGCTGCAGACCAACTAAACAACCGGCGTGCTGAAGTAGACAGAAGTCTAGCTCTCAATATCAATATCAAATCAACAATGCCAAATGGAGTGAAAACCCCACCTTTTATAGTGCTAAACTCCCTCCAAAACCCTAACTACGTCCTTCACCCTCCTTGACCTGCGCAGTTACCTTAGGGTCAGCGTGAGGCCTCCCCTCATATGCGTGTGGATCCCCAAGGCCACCCCTTTAAGTCACAACGTTCATCAACTAGGAAAGCACTTTATTTTATTAAAGTGAGTTGACCCCTTTATTTCTCACTTTATTTATTATTTTAACTAAAGGCGGCAAAACTATACAAAAAAATGAAATATTCCAATTAGCAGTGCTAATTAGGAATATTACAGTCTCCCCCGGCAGAACGTTGCTTGTCCTCAAGCAACTGAAGTGATGGGTGCTGCAAGATCTTCTCATCCTCCCAAGTGGCATCCTCATCTGGCAAGTTCTTCCACCTCACTAAGAACTCCCTGATCTTCCTGCTCCGCAGCTGCCTCTCCCTAGTGTCAATAATAGCCTCCGGCTGCAACACCAGATGCCCCTCATCATCCGTGGGTGGTAGCTCCTCTGTAACTCTCACCTGCTGGCCCAGTGCCTTCTTCAGGCATGATACATGAAAGATGTTATGAATCTTGCTGCCTTGGGGCAGCTCCAACTCATACGCAACCTGTCCGATCCTGCGTATCACCCTGTATGGCCCATAAAAGCGGGGCTTCAGCTTCTCCGCCCCCTTCTGCTTGAGCGAAGACTGTCGGTATGGCTGTAGCCGTAGGTAGACCAAGTCTCCTACCTCAAAGTGTCTCTCCACTCGACCCTTATCAGCATACAACTTCTGCTGATTCTGTGCTGTGGCTATGTTGTCCTTGAGAGCTCGGAGGATATCTTGGCTCTCTTGGATCCATAACTTGGCTCTCGGAGCCCTGCTAACACCAAACATCATGTCCACAAAAGATAAGGAATGATATCCATATAAAGCATAGAAAGGTGACATTCCAATAGACATATGATGCGTCGTGTTGTAGCGTACTCGCCCAAATGCAGCCACTTCAGCCATGCCCTCTGCTGTCCACTGACGTAGTTACGCAAGTAGCCCTCCAGCCACTTGTTAACTATCTCGGTCTGCCCGTCCGTCTGGGGGTGATAACTAGTGCTCGGTGTCAACTCGGTCCCCACTAATCGGAAGAGCTCCTGCCAGAATCCGCCCATGAAGCGGCTGTCCCTATCACTGACGATGGTCTTGGGTAGACCATGTAATCTGAAAATCTCCCTAAAGAACAGCTCAGCCACCTGCGCTGCTGTGTGATGTGCGGATATGGCGAAAAAATGAGCATACTTCGTCAGCCGGTCAACGACTACGAAGATGCAATCCTTGCCCTGCACCGTGGGCAACCCCGTGATGAAGTCCATCGATATGCTCTCCCATTTCCCCTCCGGAATGGGAAGAGGCTGCAACAACCCTGCAGGATGGCTCATCTCTCCCTTGTTTCGCTGGCAAACATCGCACTCCTTGACATGCTGGAGTACGTCCTCCTTGAGGCCCTTCCATGAGAACCTCTCCCGAATAGCCCTGTATGTCTTGGTGAACCCCTGATGGCCCGCCAATGGTGAATCGTGTGAAGCCTGGAGTATCTTCTTCTTGAGCTGAGATCCCTCAGTCAAGAAGATCCTGTCCCTGTAATAGATGATCTCATCGACCACCCTGTACCTGTCATCTGCTATCTGCCCATCCAAAACCTCACATGCAAACCTATCCTTGGAGTACTCAACCAGCAGTCGAGCCCTCCAATCAGCGTCCAAGCTCATGAGTGATAACGTGGCCGGTCTACGAGAAAGGGCATCAGCTACCACGTTATTCTTGCCTTTGACATACTCTATGTCAAAGTCATAGGCCTGGATCTTGCTGATCCACTTCTGTTGTCTCTCCTGCAATTGCTTCTGCTCCAGAAAGTACCTCAGGCTGTTATGATCTGTCCTCACCCTGAATCTGCCACCCACCAGGTACTGCCGGAATTTGGCCAATGCATGCATGATGGCCAGCATCTCCTTGTCGTATATGGGATACAACCTCTCGTGTGGAAGGAGCTTTCGGCTCTCAAAAGTAATCGGATGACCGTCCTGCATCAAAACTGCACCAATCCCCTCTCCGGATGCATCACACTCTAGGACAAAGGGCTGCGTAAAATCTGGCAACGCTAATACAGGACAACTGCTCATCACCTCCTTGAGCTTGTCAAAAGCTCGCTGTGCCGTGTCCGACCAACTGAATGCCCCCTTCCTCGTCAAATCTGTGAGGGGTGCAACAAGCTGAGAGAAGCCCTTGACGAACTTCCTGTAGTATGTGCAAATACCAATAAATCCCCGAAGCTCCGTCACATTCCACGGCTCTGGCCAATCCCTGATGGCCCTGATCTTCTCCTCGTGGACTCTCACCCTGTCCACTCCTATAATGTGCCAGCATCTCTGTCAACCCGAACTCACACTTGGAGAGCTTGGCATAGAACTGCTGCTCCTCCAAGATGTGCAAGACTGTCTCAATATGCTGGAGGTGCTCCTCCCAAGTCCTGCTGTATATAAGTATGTCATCAAAGAAAACCAGCACAAACTTTCTCAGATGACCCCTGAAAATGTGGTTCATTCATGACTGGAAGGTAGCAATTGCATTGGTCAGCCCAAATGGCATGACCAGAAACTCAAAGTGCCCATAGTGACACCTGAAAGCGGTCTTGGGAATGTCCTGTTCCCTCACGCGTATCTGATGGTACCCGGATCTCAAGTCAATCTTCGAGAAGAACCGTGCTTCTCTCAACTCATCCATCAGCTCATCGATCCTGGGGATGGGGTACCTGTTCTTCAGGGTCTTCTTATTCAGAGCCCTGTAGTCAATGCACATGCGCAATGTGTCGTCCTTCTTCTTCACCAGCACTACAGAAGAAGCAAAAGGACTCGTGCTGGGCCGAATGTGACCAAGGGCCAGCAACTCCTGAATGGCCCGCTCTATCTCGTCCCGATAGGCCTTGGGATGCCTATACGGTGTAGTGATCACAGCCTGTATCCCCTGCTCAAGCTCGATCGTATGCTCAAACCCCCGATCTGGTGGCCGTCCTGGTGGAATATTCCCGAAGACCACTGCATACCTGTCAAGTATAGACTGTAGCTCAGGATGCACTGTCTGACCTGAATCCACTGCCTCTGAGGCCCGCAACTCTACAGCCCACTCTATGTCTCCCTTGCGGAAGGTCGCCTCCATCTTGTGTGCCGATACTGTCTGAGGCGGGTATGTGTGCTGTCCCCGAATCTTCTCATGCCTCCCTGTCTTGGGATCATCCCACTCCATCTCTAGGGCCTTCCAATCTGTCGTGACTTTCCCCAGAGTAATAAGCCACTGAACACCCAATATCAAGTTGGTGTCCGGAATATCTACCACAAAGAAGTGGTCCGTCAATGTGTAAGTGCCCATCGTCACTGATAACTCCGGAACATACCGAGCACATGCCATAGTCTGATCTCCTGGAACCAAGACGGAAAACCCATCAAAGCCCTCTGTCTGTATGCCCCTCCGCTCAACCATCTGGGCATCAATAAAGTTGTGGGTGGCCCCACTGTCAACTAAGACTGAAACCCGCTGCCCGCGCACTGTCCCTCGTACGCGCAGTGTCAAGTACTTGGGAACTCCCCGCAATGCGGCTAGAGCTCCCCCAGTGGGTGCAAATGATGCCCCACCTGCTGCGGGTGGTGGAGGTGGTAAGGTACCCTGCGCTGCATAGCTGTCTCCTGCCTCCACGTCATCCTCCTCGTCCTCTTCTCCACTGCTCTCGGAGAAGACCTCAATGAAATGTGCCTTCCCTGCCGCACACCTGTGTCCCGGTGCCCATGGCTCCTGGCAAGTGAAGCACAACCGCTTCCTCCTCAGCTCTCTCCTGGCCTCATCATCAAACTGCCCTCGTCTAGGATTCGCCTTGGGAGGCGGAGCCCTCGTGTCCTTACCCTTAGGCTGGAAGGCCTGTCTCTGGGGATAAGGTGTCCGAGTCCTGGGTAAGACATCCTGTAAGTCCCGAGTCCTGCTGATGGCATCCTGAAGGGTAGCCGGCCTGTTCGACCGGACTAGGCCACGAAGTGGCTCTGACAGCCCCTCCACAAACATGCAACCCATCCGAGCTGCAGATAAATCAGGTACCATCACCGAAATCCTCAAGAAGTCTGAAATGTATGTCTTTGCACTCCCAGTCTGTTTGAGCTTGGTCAGCTCAACAAAATGCTGCTCCGGATCCCTCCTGTCAAAGCGCTCTACCACCCTCCGGGTAAACTCGGCATATGTCGTCACTGTAGAATGCCCGAGTGTCGCCATCCCATGGAACCACCAATCCTGGGCCTCACCCTCCAGGTGCAATGTTGCCACCTTAATGGCCTCTGACTGCGACATCTGGTTAAGCTGGAAATAGATGTCCAGCTTCTCCACCCAGGACTATGCCGAACTGTTTGATGAGCCATCAAACGTGGGCAAATGGAATCTGCTAGCTGCGCGGTGGTCATCACGGTGGTGCCTGTGCCCCTGGTGATGATCACGGGATCTAATGCCATACTGGACCTTGAGATACTCACTGAAGGTGAGAGAATCCATGAATGCCTGTCCGAAAGCCTGATACTCTGTAAAAATGCCTGCCATCTAAGCCGGATCCATCTCTCGCTGTGCTGCTGGCCCTGCGTCCTCTGCCAGGAAGGTAGGCATAGTAGGTCGCGTGGGTGCTGGAATATCCCTCTGTGCACCTCTCTGTACTCCTGCCCCTGTGTCCTCTGGCAAGAATGTGGGCATAGTGGATCGCGTGGGTGCCTGAGTCGTCACAATGGGGATAGCATCATGCACTGGTACGCGGTGAGACATACTCGATCCCTCACCGGCCTGGAGAACCCTAGGGAGTTCTCTCTGTCCGACCTCTACGGCCGTGAGCCTCTGTGACATCTCATGTATGTGATGGAGGAGCGTTTCTCTAAATCTCATCTCATCATCTGCCATTGGGTTCCGCTGCTCTGTGTCCCTCACAGGCTGCTCCTCCTCTGAATCTGTCTCAGGTGGCTCCTGATCAGAATCCCTCCCCCCGAAGGGAAAATTCCACCTACCCTCAACGTCTCTGTGTCTCCTCCGATCAAAGTAGGGATTATCCCCGGGCGTCATAGACTGCTAGCACCACAGGCTGAGCCAGAACTATGCTCTGATACCACTGTAATATCCCCAACGGGAAACAACCAGTAATACACAGAAAAACCACAAGCAGCTATATAGAACAAAATGCCGGAACTAGAATATGGAACAAATACACATAAAATGCCAGAACACTAAGCCATTTTATTAATCTGAGAATATATGTATATGGGTACAAAGATAATCAGAATGAGTGCACCTATCCTTGCCCTAGGCAAGTGGAGACCCTCTCAGAATAAGAAATGGCTGCAACAGAGACTGCGTCCTAGCTGACTGGAGAAAATGCCGTAGAAAACTGCTGCTGCAATGTACTGGAACTAGGGGCTGATCCCCTCACCGGAATGAGCTGAAAACTGGAAGGCTAGCTGAACTCAATCCCCCGGACAAAACCCAGAAATCGTGAAGCAAATGCTCCACCTCCGAAAAACCACCAAATAAACCCCCTCTAGAGAAAATGCTGTCTCTCCCAGGAACAGCGCAGAAGCCCAAGAAAACGCTGGGATAAGGGGCTGAATCCTCCTGCAAAACCTCCGGATGAAATAGCAATCTCCTCAAGGCTGGAAAACGCTGAATCCACTGCCAAACCACCACACAACAACGCTGCTCAACAATGACTGCGTCCTCCCTAACTGAACTGCGTCCTCTCTCCTAGACTGCGCAGTCACTCAAGGGGCAACTCCTCTGCAAAACGTCCACCAGAAATCCACTGCAAATCACCAACTGAAACTGAAGGAAAAACCTTGCTCGAGCAGGCACTCGAAGTCCCCCGGAGCCAAGGGTGAGATCTCCGACCGGAGACACTCAGTTTGCACTAAACAGTGCTGCAGACCGACTAAACAACCAGCGTGCTGAAGTAGACAGAAGTCTAGCTCTCAATATCAATATCCAACCAACAACGTCCACGTGAGGTAGAAAAACCCCACCTTTTATAGTGCTAAACTCCCTCTCCAAAACCCTCACTTCGCGTCCTTCACCCTCCTTGACCCTGCATGCGAGCTACCTTGAGGGCCGCCGCGAGGCCTCCCCTCATATGCGTGTGGATCCGAGGCCACTCCCTTTAAGTCACAACGTTCATCAACTAGGAAAGCACTTTATTTTATTAAAGTGAGTTGACCCCTATTTCGTCACTCTTATTTATTATTTTAACCAAAGGCGGCAAAAGCTTATACAAAAAAATGAAATATTCCAATTAGCGAGAAGCTACTAGGAATATTACACAATTGTCTCCGCTCATCGGTCGTAGATGATCTTTAGATCAATCTTACACCTCTCGGAGAGAGAGTCCAAATAAAATACCGGCATCTTTTCATATGAGCATCACAACATGGAGTTTATACATTGGACCTAGTTGTCCAAAATTAACAGTGATGAGGAAAAGTAACTGATATTATTTGCCAGAGTCGATGATCATCTTTCACTAGACTGAACTAGTTTGTTGGCCAGCATTGCCTTTATCAGCATTAGCACCATTGAGAAGCTGACACCCCATTTCATAAACTTGAGCTGTTAAGAAAATGGCCAAACTTGATGATATATTTGTAATATCCCCAAAGGGAAATAACCGATGAATAAACGAAATATGCCGGACAGATATAGAAAATATAATGTCGAACCGAGATCATGGAACAATTACACATAGAATGCCGTAAACCCGAGCCATTTTATTAATGCGAAAGTACATAGAGAGGAGTACAAGAAAATCGAAGTGAGTGCACCTATCCTTGCCCTAGGCAAGTGGAGACCCTCTCGGACAAATAATGGGTCGCAACAAGGACAGCTGTCCCTAGCCGCTACGAAGACCGAAGCCGGGATTGCGCGCAACTATGAGCCGAAGACCGGAAAGATAGCCGATATCAATACTCCAAACCCTCACCAATGGAAAACGCGCGTCTCTGCTAGTGACGAGCGTTTCGAAACGAGTGAAGCGCTGGTCACCAAAACCCTCCGGATGAATAGCTCACCCCTCGAGCGCCAAAAACGGCTGTCGAGCCCGCTCACATGACCCTACTCACTCGGATCGGCGTCCTCCCGGATGGATCGCGCGTCCCCTATATGCTCGGATCCGCCGGATCTCAAGCCTCCAAATCTAGATCCGCGTCCTATCCCTCCGCGATCCGCGTCCTCCTGTGTCGGATCTCTACTCATCTCTTCGCATCTATGCTAGATCCGCCAATGTCTCTTCGTATCTGCAACCTCAAAGGGCCGGATCTCGATGTTATCTCTTCGGATCTAGGCCGGATCCGCGCAATATCTCCTCGGATCTCGCAATCTCCCTAAAGCCGGATCTAATGCTATCTCCCTAGATCTACGCACCTACGGAACCGGATCCGCAAATATCTCGCTCGTATCTACACTCTCAAGGTCGGATCTATCAATGTGCCTCGGATCGCGTCCCTCCTCTTCTGCGAGCAGACGTCCTCACTCCCGGACGATCCGCGTCCTTCCTCCTCCCGAACGAGCGTTTTCCCTGCTCGGATCCGACGCGCGTCCTCCCCGGGAACAACGTCCTCACTCTCTCAAGGCCGATCGGCGTCCTCTCTCCTCCCGGGAAACGAGCGTCCTCTTCTTCTCGGATCTGCGCACCACAAGAGGGCTTCTCTCCTCTCCAATTCTCACCGTGAAAACTGCTACCAAGTCCCACCGAAACCGAAAGGGTGTTACTCGTAAAATAACCTTACTAGGGCGGGCACTCGAAGTCCCCCCGAAGCTAAGGGTGAAACCGAGAATAACCTTACCGAGGGCCGGCACTCGAAGTCCCCCGAGGCTAAGGGTGAGATCTCCGACCGGGAGACACTCGGTTGCACTAAACAAGTGTCAGCAGACCGACTAAACAACCGCGCGTGCTAAGCGTACGTAAGTCTAGCTCTCAATATCAATATAGAATAATGCATACCCAAATGGGGTGAGAACCCCTCCTTTTATAATGCCAAACTCCCTCCAAAACTTAACCGCGTCCTTACTCTCCTTTGACTCAGCGTAGCTCACCTTGGGTCGCTCGATGCCTCCCCATCATACTCATGTGGACCCCCAAGGCCCCCTCTCTAAGTTATAACGTCAAGCAACTAGGAAAAGAACACTTTATTTATAAAGTGAGGTGACTAAAGTGAGGTGACCCCTCTTATTTCTCACTTTATTTATTATTTTCTAGCTAAAGCGGCAAAATAAAGCAAAAATGGAATATTCCAATTAGCAAAGCTAATTGGGAATATTACGCTCGGCAAAACGTTGCTTGTCCTCAAAGCCGAAATGATGGATGCCGTAAAGTCTCGCTCGCTCTCCCAAGTGGCATCCTCATCCGAGGCAAAAATTTGCTTGTTCTCGAGCAATGCTTGAACAAGCCTACTCTCCGTCGATGCTCCCCACCACTACCGCAAAATGTGCCCTCGGGTCCCACCGAAACCTCTCTCGTCTCTCGCATCACCATGATATGAAGGGATATCTCAATGCCCGGGATCCCAAACTCGGCCTCTCATGGTACCGGCCAATCAATAGTCCTCCCGGGGATCCCATCGCCACCTGTGGCCAATAATCGCACAAGTCCCGTGACTCGAGTCGCTCACCGCTCGGCTATGACTAAAGACCATGACCGCCGCCTCTCGCATCTATGACCGTATAAGCCGGCCCATCAACCGTGAACCAACTCGTCACCCTCTCTCCCAATCAAGGCATGGAGTCGAAAATATAATGAGGAATATTCCCTCCTGTGGATCCTCCATCTCCAAGCAATCACCCGTACAAAATGAGCCACCTCCCAACAAGGCAACTTTCCCCGAAAATCTCCTTCCACCTCAAGCTTCCGGTAATGAAGGTGGGCTGAAAATATGAACTTGGCAAGCATCATAGCTTACCCCATGTCGTCCTTCTCTCCACTCATGACAAGCGTAGAGTCTATGCGATCCTGGGTCGCAAAATTATTGCCCTCCAATGGCAAAGTGAAAAACCATCCACCATAGAAGGTGCCTCTATCAATGAAGAACAAGCTGGCCCCGGAAACAAACCATCCATGAAGAATATGACATGGTCATCATGGATCACCCTAATGAGATGTTTGCCGACAGGTTCTACATGAGGATACATAATGCAAACAATCTCTCACAAGGATACAACGTAGTCTCATCCACCGCAACTTCGGAAAATTACACGGCAAGCAATGTACAAGATTCATCACATCTACTAATGGATAGTAAATGGCTGAATATGACAACAACATAAGGCCAAACACTTGCCCATAGTACACAATGGATGTATATCAATCTCATGGCCCACCTCAAAAGAGAACACATATGTAGTAGTGGTGGCCATGCCTCCTCCCATGCTCCTATTAGAACATGTAGTGCAGAAAATACTCAAAGGCCACATCCAAATTTCATGTGTCTTTCTCATAATCAAGCCTCCCATATAAATCTGATCTATATCAGCAAATGGAGACATGATCGACGACAAAATGAAGGAAACGCTGAAGGTTACATGTGATGAAAAGAGGTACCAACGGCTGCTCCCAACAAGTACAACACTGCAGCTTTACAAGTTGCCGCTTGATAAGAGTACAAGGCGAGAATGTTCATGTTAAACATGCATGTCTTCATATAATACATGATATAGTGCTACGAGAAATGAACATACATGAGGTGATAAAACACTTTCCCAAAGCCACAAAAGATATGATTGCCTCCATCATGTAGATTGGCCCAATAAAACTCACGGAGCAACATGACAAGCTTGCCCCCTTGTGAAGCAATGCACCGCATAGGAATGGCAAGAGTGTGCAAATCAATGAATGTATAGGCAAACTCCTCACCATATGCCGGAAGTAAGATGGTACATGGATCCATAAATGAGTCCTCCATATTGTTTCGCATGCTATGGAGAAGAATGAACCATGTGCTACAGGGAAGATAATCCTCCTCATGCTTGGAAATCCAAGTTAAGAAGAATATGCCATAGTGATAAATGTCTCTATCCTCATTACCTCCCTTTGTTCATCAGTGCAACAAATATGAAGTGATCCCGGGACCTATGGGTTATAGATCCACCATATCTCTGCTCTGGCACACTTTCATCCATAATGTCTCGATCCAAGGTGACAACGCCGTGAGCTCATGCAAATAAGCTCCCGTCAATACAAGACTCATTCTTTGACATGCCCCTTGTCAAAGGCTTCTCCAATAATGCTACAACAAGTGCGGAATACTTCCCAAGATGGAAGTGCTTCTAAGCCATCCTCAAGGATCAAAGAGATAGTGCCATCCCCTCTTCCTCCATCATACAACTCATGTGATGAGAGACACAATGAATGATAGGAGTAACACATCAACACCATGCATCCATACTCTATGCTGCTCAATGATGCAAGTATCCATACATCTTTTTCCCCATCCTCCTACTCTTTAAGAAGAGTGTTTGCCAAGTGATGGCCAAACTCTTTCAAGAGTAACAAGTACCCAAGCCTCCTGCCGCCTCGGTGTCACGGATCCGCAAGTAGCCCCCTAGCTCGTTGCTCCTCAACCGCGTCCACTCAATCACTTGTGGATGCCTTCTTCTTCTCCTCATCCCGGTATTCCTCCCATGAGGGCTACCCATCCTCCCAAATCAAGTTTCTGAATTTGCACTCCATGGGATCTTGAAATATAAACTTCTCAAGGATCAACGAGACCCTATCAAGAATCAAATAGGTGGTAGGCAAAAACCTCCCATCATGATGTGTATGGCTCAAGGGATGTCCAACACAAGCATGAGAGAGTCGTTATCCATCCGAAGATGGCCTCCATCTTCATGCGCTCCGTGTCGCAGGCGTGGGAACCAAATCATTGTGTTCCATGGCCCGCTCCCACACTGAGTACCAACTCAAAATCTCTCTCCATCCAACCTCAACATGTGGATGCCGTACCGTCTGCAACTGCGATCGTCTCATACCGCTATCCAAGTCAACGTATGAGATCCGACTAGGTGGCTCCGCTCTCTCTCTCCAACGGAAAGAGATGACCCAACAAAGACGCGCCAGTCCCATCCATGCATACCGAAGGGGAATGATCCGGCGCTCCAATGTGCCCTGCGGTTGTACCATCGTGGAATCCGATTGTTCCCCCAATGCTGGACCAACTTGGCAGCCGACTTGGCACAAGTCACTCTCATACCCTCCAGGCTCCTCGGTCCCGCAACAAAATGGCGTACCGACGCGGCCTTCTCTCTCAAAACTCGAAGGTCCGTCCGAGAGCCGATGATATCGCCGTCCGCGACCATCATCCGATACCTCGTATCTCCTAGTGCCTCATCGATAGTGGATATATCTCCCGACATCTCGCCCATCCGTCGTGTGTGTGCTACCACCGAAGACTTCGACATGGCTCCGGTCATCACCTCAAAGTGGATGGCTCTACCTGGGTAGGCTCTACCTCCTCCACTACGATATCAACCCAAGCACGGTCAAGGATGTCTCCATGAGGGTGAATCCCGTGTCACACTAGGTGTAACCTCGGACTCCCCTGCAATCCCGTGTGTCCTCATCCTCCAAGTGTGAGGTAACCATTTTAATGGTTTTCCTCCCCGATACTTGGTCAAGCCGGAAAGAGGTATCCAACTTGTCGATGTGCTTGCCCAGAGCCCCTCATCGATGTGAGTGCTTGTTCCCTCTCGCGAAAGTTGTGAGGTCTACTATCACGCCGGAGCCGATCATAATCTCTACTCGCGCGTGCGGGTAGTCTCCCACCATGATGATGCCGTGCCCCTGGTGTTGATCATAGAGTCTAATGCCATACCGATCACGGGATATATCTCTCGAACGGGGAAAGCATCCATGAATCCCTATCCGAAAGCCCCGATACTGCAAGAATGTCGCCCATCCGAGGCCGGATCTACCTCTCGCCGTACGTCGTCCCCGTGTCCTTCCGGCAAGAATGTGGGCATAGTGGGACGTGTGGGTGCACATGAATCCATATGCCGAGGGGCATCATGCTCAGAACGCATCCGAAAACCCCTAGGGAGTTCTCTCCCGCCCTGCCTCTATGGCGAGAGCCTCTGTGATGCTCTCCGGATGTGACGGAGGAGCATCCGGACTTCCTCTATCTACGTCACGCCATCGTGTCTCGCTGCGGGTCCCTCACAGGGCTCCTCGTAAACCGCACGGCCGCCGCAAACCATACTGCCGCTTAACTTCGACCTCCGATTTACCCATTGAAAACTACTCGAAGATTCCAGGAATTTGGGAAGGTGATCCTTGCTCAAAACCCGTAAAAACCCGAGAAAACGTTTCTTCTAATTCCAAACTTCAAAATTTGATCCTTTTTATTTTTGGCCCTTTTTCCAATCGCTTTTCCGGTATTGCAAATCGCTATTGCTTTCGTATGATCTCTTCCGATGTCATAGACCACGAAAGCCGAGCCGGAAATTATGCTCGATACCACCGTAATATCCCCCAAAGGGAAATAACCGGAATACACGTAAATCATGCCAGACGAGATATAGAAAATACAATGCCGAACCCCGGATCAACGAACAATTACACATAGGATGCCGCAGATCGAGCCATTTTATTAATCGAGAGTACATGGAGAGGAGAACAAGAAAATCGTAGTAAGTGCACCTATCCTTGCCCTAGGGCAAGTGGAGACCCTCTCGACAAATAATGGCCGCAGCAAGGACAGGCGTCCCTAGTCAGCTTCACGAAGACCGAAGCCGGGATCGCGCCCGAAACTATGAGCTCGAAGACCGGAAGATAGCCGATCTCAATACTCCAAACCCTCACCAATGGAAAACGCTGTCTCTGCTAGTGACAAATACTCGAAACATCGATGAAGCGCTGGTCACCAAACCCTCCGTATGGATAGATCCACCCCTCGAAACGCCAAAAAACGCCGCCAAGCCCCGCTCATACGAGCCTACTACTCGCATCGAGCGTCCTCCCGGTAGGGATCTGCCGTCCTATATGCTCGGATCCGTCGGATTCGAAGCCTCAAACCCAGACCGCGTCCTATCCCTCCCGGATCCGCGTCCTCCTGTGTCGGATCCGCCGTCACTCTTCGGATCTATGCTAGATCCGACAATGTCTCTTCGCATCCCACAACCTCCAAGGCCGGATCCGATGTTATCTCTTCGTATCTAGGGGCCGGACCGCCAACATCTCCTCGCATCCGCAATCTCCCAAGTCGGGATCTAATGCTACCTCCCGTAGTCTACCACCTAGCGTAACCGGATCCGCAAATATCCGCTCGGATCTGCACATCTCCAAGGCCGGATCTATCAATGTGCCTTCGCATCCGCGTCCTCCTCTTCTCGCTCGCAGCGCGTCCTCACTCCCGGACACGATCCGCGTCCTTCCTCCTCCCCGGGACCGCCGTTTTCTGCTCGGATCCGGGACCGCGTCCTCCCCGGGAACACACGTCCTCACTCTCCTAGGCCGATCGTCGTCCTTCTCTCCTCGGGATGCCGTCCTCTCTCTCTCGGATCTGCGTCGCGCCCACAAGAGGGCTTCTTCCTCTCCAACCCTCACGCCGAAAACATCGCTACCAAGTCCCACCGAAACCGAAGGGTGTTACTCGGAAAGAAATAACCTTACTAGGGCGGGCACTCGAAGTCCCCCCGAAGCTAAGGGTGAAACCGGAAAATAACCTTACCAGGGGCCGGCACTCGAAGTCCCCCGAGGCTAAGGGTGAGATCTCCGACCGGGAGACACTCGGTTGCACTAAACGATGCTCGCAGCACCGACTAAACAACCGCGCGTGCTAAGCGTACGTAAGTCTAGCTCTCAATATCAATATAGAATAATGCATACCCAAATGGGGTGAGAACCCCTCCTTTTATAATGCCAAACTCCCTCCAAAACTTAAGCTGCGTCCTTACTCTCCTTTGACCCTCGCGCAGTTCACCTTGGGTTAGCTCGATGCCTCCCCATCATACTCATGTGGACCCCCAAGGCCCCCCTCTAAGTTATAACGTCAAGCAACTAAGGAAAAGAACACTTTATTTATAAAGTGAGGTGACTAAAGTGAGGTGACCCCTCTTATTTCTTACTTTATTTATTATTTCTAGCTAAAGCGGCAAAATAAAGCAAAAATGGAATATTCCAATTAGCAAAGCTAATTGGGAATATTACAATATTAGAGTTGTTAAATACTTTGATACAGTCTACTGTCGATGGGATGGTAAACATCAACAAGGACAATCTTTTCGATATAAAAAACTGTCTGCAAAATGCACAGGAAAGGATTGTTTTTTTGCAACTTGATTTCATTTCCAACAAGAAGAATTATAGTAGTGGAGTCATCATTCTGAACCCGTTTCTGTTTAGAACATTGAAAAAGACTCCCATAAGCAGCAAGTCAATAATGTTGCGGTTGATTCACATTTAGTGCCTAGTTCAAGAACAGATTTGCATGCAGAAGCATACAT
Organism: Pinus albicaulis; assembly: GCA_034641835.2. Lineage (NCBI taxonomy): Eukaryota > Viridiplantae > Streptophyta > Pinopsida > Pinales > Pinaceae > Pinus > Pinus albicaulis. The sequence goes on from JAXQQM020069623.1 coordinate 37,904, forward strand.
TCAGCCTGCACTTCCCAAGCTAATCATCAAACCTTGGGAAGAGCTTGTCCATAAAAAGCACAGAACAGGTCTTGGATATGACAAGGAGGTGTCCTTTCATATTTCGGACTACTCCAATCTCATCAAATTTCAGAGTGTCGGATTTCTTAATGATAGCTCACTTTCAGCTGTTCTAGATTCTGCTCCTCTTCCACAGCAGCAACAACAGATTGTAAAATGCCAACAGTGTGACCGAGTTGGCCATATGAAAGATCATTTTTTCGATCTTCACCCATGCAAGCATTGTAGTCAACACACTCATTCTTCACATAGATGCTTCAAAAACAAGCCTCCTGCAAGAAAAACGATTCATCTTGGATGGATTGCTTCTTGGCAATGGGCATCAACAACCAAGAAGATGTTTCGGTCATATGTCAGAACTTGTTCTAGAGTATTGAACAGTCTTGCAGTTGAGTTTTCACCATCATCTCACCTTGTATCTGCAGGGGGGAAAATGATGGTCATCTACAAGCTTCAAAGCCACATCAAGCGAGCCTAAGCCACAACCTGCCATTCCAAATTCAGAGTTGTAGCCAAAGTGTAATGTTCCAAATTTTTCTTCAATAAATTAGAACATTAAATTTTTTCTAAACTCATTTAGGAGATGAATAATTGGGTAAGGAGGCCCAAAGATAATAAAAACATAAATAAAATCCCTCTAGTATGAAAAGGGATCAGCCATGGAACCAGATTTCACACCCTCATGTGTGAAAGGAGATATTTGCAAAGAGGTTTGACCAAGTCAACCAGCGTAGGGTATGAGTTGGAAAGCACCACATGACAACGTAGGAGGGAAGCTTCTAGAGAAAGGGAAACCCTAATTCGAAGTAGGGCCCATGAGGAGTCTCCAATTGCTATATAAATGGAGGGGAGGAGAGCTATTGCCATTCATGCATATGTTTATGATATTGAGTTGGTCATTTCGACTTCTTGAGCACGCTGGTTGTTTAACTAGTCTGCAGCACTGTTTAGTGCACCGAGTGTCTTCGTTCGGAGATCTCACCCTCAGCCCCAGGGGACTTCGAGTGCCTGCTCGGGTGAGGTTGTCCCATCATTATTTTGGCTCGAGACAGAAGCATCATCCTCCAGGACAGCGTTACTGCTGCAGCAGCATAATACTGTGTTGTAGGGTGTTGCCGTGGAGACTCCACAACACCTCTTCCATTGCTTGTTTTTCAGAGGGGGAGTCTTTCTTGCCTTTGGAGGATCAGTTTGGAAGCTTGAGAGCTTATTTGCAGATCTTGGCATCAGGCCAACACATATTCTTGCCCCTACTGCACAGTTTGCTCCAATAGCTGCGTTATTTCCATAGTGCATTTGCTGTGGGGTTTTGCAGATTGATTGGAGGGTGGGATCTCAAGTGTAAGGATCAGCCTTCCACTTTGGAGATCCATTGGAGGAGGTTTACTTCAGATCTTTTCATCTTATTCAGCCTTCTCTACATATTTCTAGTTCCAGAGTTGCAGTAGCTGCCCAGCTACTCCGGCATTTTTGCCATTTTGTATGTTTTAGCCAATCCTTTGGAGGATTGATGTATTTTTGCTTATAAGGGTTAGAGCTTTGCTCCCCTCATTTATCTGAGTTGATATTGTCATATTCAGTCATTTTAATGCATAGTTGCAGTAGACTGCGTTATTTTCTGCAGTCCTACTTTGGTACATGTAAATTGCCGAAAACCCTTGCCGGGTGTCCTTTTCTTGTGTAAAAGGGGTTAAACCTCTATTTATCTACTATTTGATCAATATAAGCTATATATTTGTCATCTTCCATCACTTTCTATAGCAACCCTAGTGGGAATTACGCTCTCATAGTATTCAGAAATTTCTGTTCAGCAAAGTCATGGGAAATCAGGGTTTTCTAGACTAGTCGGGAAAGGAGGAACTGTTTAACTTAGAAGTTAGCTAGAATGCTTAGTTTGAGCTGAAATTCGGAGCATAGGTCCCTCATGACCTAAGCTATCAGATCCAATCGTCCCCACCCCTATTTTTACGCAAATCTCTGATATTAAGCTTTTTAGTGCATAAATTGTTGATTTTCCCCATCCTTTGGATTGTAAAAGTGGCTGCTGTAGTTCAATATGATGTATTTATGTTCCTCACGCCTATTCTAAGCTTATTCATCACAGCAAGACCGTTATACAGTTGATGTCTTGCTGAATCCCTGATTTTGGGATATTACACAAAGGCACAACAGTTCAAGCGAGCCTAAGCCACAACCTGCCATTCCAGATTCATAGTTGTAGCCAGAGACAAGATGCCCATGAGCATGCCTTTGGTTGGTGGTCAGCGTCAAACCATCTATGCGAGGTTGATATTCTTCCTCTTCAAAGAATTCAGGACACTTCCTCTAGCAGAATACTTCAGCTTCTTGCCAGTTTTGGTAGAATTCCAGGAAATGCATCAAGTATTCCAGAGTTGTTGGTAATCCTTAAACCGTCGGAGGTTGTAGACCACCCTTCTTCCAGGTTGAAGGTCTCCCTCTTCAAAACATCAAGATCACTTCCTCTAGCAGAAGATCTCAGCTTCTTGCGAGATTTGGAAGAATTCCGGGAACTGCACTAAGTGTTTTAGTGTTGGTGGTCATTCTTAAACCACCTCCTTATGCCAACATTTCAGAGAGCTCATTCAGCCTAGTGCTGCCATGCATACTTTGCACATTTTGTATTACAACTCTCTTCTTGAACTCATACATACCCCTTCGGATTAAGGGGGGGAATGTTGGACACCTAATCCTCCTAGGGTTAATGTAGGAGTTGAACAATCAAGAGGAGTCTAAGAGACCACTTGGAATGTGAAACCAAGGGTCACTCCAATGTATTATATATGCATCATTTGTGAATAATAAATGCATCCACGCTTATCTTTCCTATGTTGTCTATTTTCTGCCTATTCCAGTCTTGTGTTTGACAATAATTAATTAGTTTTTAATATTTCCTAAGTCTAAAATTAGGAAATATGATTAATTAAAAGGTATTAATTAAGTCATAGTGAGAATCTTCTAGAAAAAGACTTGGATCAAGTTCTAGTTAATCTTAGCCATTGATTAAGTTTTAATTGTGGCAGTTGATGTCTCAACAAGAGATTATAAGAAGAAATTCGATGGGGCTTGGAGAACACACTTGAGCAGTTCGATTTCCAGAGTAGCAACATTTTGTTGCCGGAGAGAGAGCTACTGAGCTCGAAGCATTGAGAGAGGGGCAGGGATGCTAAGGCTTGAGGAATATTTTCCAGTTCTGATGAGTGCATTGTAGAGAGGTAGTGAGTGCCACAGAGAGGCAACGTAGTGCTTCAGAGGAGATTTTGTATTTTGCTGGGGAGAAGCAGTGATTCAGTGCCAGAAGTCGGAGAGAGAGTCTAGAGGCTAGGAGGATCCATTTCCCAGACAACAGCTGGTCAGATTGCGAGAGGAGAAGTAGTTCCGAGTTTGTGGGACGCAGTATTACATAGACTGACGCAGTGACTGCGCAGAGGCAGCAAGGAGCAACTCAACATGAGCTAAGATCAGTGTCAGATTGCCTGTGGGTGTGAGATTTTTCTCACCAGATTCATTATCAGCCATGTCTCTGTATGGATTGCTAGATTTAAGCATCCATAGTTTTGTACTCAGATTTACTACTGCATAATAATCAAAACCTCAGCTGCTGCATTGATTTCCCGAGTTGGGTTTTTCCGGGAACCTAGTCCAAAAATAACTGTGTATTTGTGTGTGTGCATCTATTCTTCCAACGTTATTTTTATTCCACAGTATTTTATTTGTGAAGGCTGCAGTGTATTAGTTTAGATATTTACTGTAGAACACAATAAATAATTTGTTCAATTTATTTAACAAATAGAAGAAAATAAATCAGTTGCTGCAGTAGGATTCAGGGTTAGCCGAATTTCACGTGGTATCAAAGAGCAGATAGAAGCCGGAGAGCTCAGTTGTAGAGAGGAGAAGGGGCTTCGTAGCACTGTGTAGGAAGCTGCTCGAAACCCTAGAGGCTGCGCAGTCCATTTGGCCAGGAGGGTCAATTTTTGAGGAAAAAATTATTTCTCTGAGAGAGTTGACAAAGAAATTAAATTTTCCAGATCGAAGATTACCAGAGGCAGAAGGATCAGCAATATTTTCCTTGTAGAGCAGATCTTCAGCTGGGACGTAGTTATTTTGCAGTAGTTTTCTAGAGCAAAATAGCGTCAGGTGGAAGGAAGAGCACACACTGAGGGAATTCTTTCCTCAGGGAACTTCTAGTTTAGAAGTTTGTTTTTTCACTGTAGAGCAGTAGTAGTTGTGAGAAGATTTTCCCATTCTAGCAGGGAGTGCGTAGAGCCTAGCAGCAGCTGCGCAAAGGAGAAGAGGAGTTCGACATTTTTGCAGAGATGGCATCAGCAGGGCTAAGAGATCAGGATCGGTTGGACAGAACCTCCAACTACATGATCTGGAAGGCAAGGATTTCTTGTCATCTAGATGAATACGATCTCAAGGCTTACATCGATAACATGGTGTCTGTACACACGGATCCAGATCAGCTGAAGGCCTACAAGAAGTAGACGGTGAAGGTGAAGATACTGGTTCTTGATGGGGATCGAGATCATGTGGTGTCACACATAGCTGGCAAAGATACTTCCAAGTAGCAAAGGGATGCTCTCGCTACGCTGTACCAGGGATATTTCAAGCAGCGGAGGATGTATCTTGAGGAGAAGCTGAAATGTCACAGGATGGAGAAAGGAGAGCTCACAGACCCCTTCCTCACTAGGCTTCAGGATGTCCGAGACCAACTGTCTGTTGTAGCGTCAGCGCCCCAAATTACAGAATTGGATTGATTGTTGATTTCTATAGCATCGGGAAGTGTTCTAAGTCTCATTTTTGGTAGAGAGGCCTGGACAACAGTTATCCAGAGAACCCATAAATCGTTTGTGGAAATTCCACTCGGATATGACTTTATTAAAATAATTAATTATTTTAATGCAGACCGTAAGTTTAAACTTATGGAAATTAAATAATTAAAGGGTATTAATAGAGAAGAGTGTGAATCTTCTAGAAAACGAAGATCAAGTCATCTTTTAATCTGAGCCATTGATTAATGATATAATCTTGGCCGTTGATTCATCAGCGAGAGAGGAGACTTGAGGACCATTTGGAAATTAAGTGGGGGACACTCTCAGTACCCGAAGGAAATCGATTCTGAAGCAAGAGAATTCGATTTCAGTGGGTGAGATTGTAGAGGCAGGGTTGCAGAAGCAAGAGGAGGAGAGAGGAGTCAGTTATCGGGAAGCAGAAGTCTGGATGATGAAGGGAAGGGTGAGCTGATCAGTAGCAAGACCCCCTCCATGCAGAGTTACGCAGTCCAGGGAGAGACTACGCAGAGCTCTCACGCTGGATGACGTAGAGGGTGAAGGAGGTCACCCAGAGGGTTTGGAATTTGTCTGGAGGTTCCAAAAAATTCAACCAGGTGTTTGCTAATTTTTCTCTGCTCATCAGACTCTTGTAAATGTACTTTGCATTTCTGAAGATAAATACAAAACACTCATCTCTTGCACCGGTTTTCCCATATTGGGTTTTTCTGGGGACAAATGTCTAAAAATAATTGTGCTCATATGGTTGTTTCTATTGTGCTACTTGTGTAATTTATCTTTCTGTTCTTATGCTCTTGATGAAAGTGAAGATCTGCAAATGTGTTTATTTCAGAATTTATTGAACCATATGTAAATAATTTATCTCATAAGTAGGAGAAATAAACCAAGTATTGCAGTAATATTTTCCATCTTGAAAATTTCACATGGTATCAGAGCTAAGGGCTAAAGATAGAAAGGGAGGATCTGCCATGGACTAGAGATCCATCATCCAGAAGGGTTCACGTAGTCAAAGGGACTCACGCAGTACTCCAGAGCACGCAGAAATGCAGAGGGAACATGACATGAAAGTGTTGGCATCCAGACTAGAGGAGGATCTTGCTTGTGTGTCGAGCACAACTCCTCTAGGTGTTTGGTATATTGACAGCGGAGCATCTGCTCACATGACGGGGGTTCAAGATGTTGAGATTTTGTGTATTTGGGGTAGCATCAGTTGTGCTCTAGGTCCCAAATTTTGAGGAAGGACTAGAGTACACTTGATCTACAAGACCCAGAAATGGATTTGGGAAATTTCATTTGGTTTAGGAGATATTAAATTAATTAATTATTTTAATGTATTTCCTAAGTTAAAACTTAGGAAAATAAAATAATTAAAGTGAATTTAATTAAACATGTGATGAAATTGTCTTAAGTCACACGGATCAAGCTTTCTTTTAATCTTAGCCATTGATTAAAGATCTAATCTTGGCCGTTGATTTGTCAACGAGAAAAGTATAAAGGAAAGGCTTGGGGTCATTTGTAAGACACACAGAGGCAGAGCACTGAAGCTAAGCTGAGATTCTAGGGCGGGGTTGTTAAGAATACTCAGAAGTGTATCAGTTGTAGAGAGGGGAATTTAGGACAACGAGATGATCTGATCCCGGGGTCTAGAATACACAAAGAGACAGAGAAGAGATCAGCTCAAGGACAACGCAGAGGAAGGCAGCAGCAGCAAGGACAACGCAATTTTCAAGAAACCCTTCAGGGGTTGCGCAGAGACCCTTAGGGGCAACGCAGTGACTGCGTCACCCATTTTGGGGTAACGCAGTCCCTTCCAGAGGCAGCACTGAGGGTTTGGGGGCTATCCAAGGCTGACATAGAGCCTGTAAGGGGCTTCAGAGGCTGACGCAGTGCCTTTCAGGGGCAGCGCTGGTGTTTCTAGGCCTAGATCTGGCTGAGTTTTGTAAATCTTGTTTGAGGATGTGGATCAGTGAATATTTTTGGTCTTATATCAGCCAGAAGTTGTAGATCTAGAGTTTTCTCTGGAGGGTTTTCCAGATCTGGAACCCAGAATTGTGTATTAAGAAATATTCTTAATAATAGAACCCTCCAGCAGCCAGAGATCGGTTTTCCCACATTGGGATTTTTCGGGGATAGTTTGTCCAGAAATAACTGTCACTTTGTCAATGTGTGCATGTGCTTATTCTAGATCTGAATTGGTAGAGATTTGTTATGTGTTTTGCTTCGATATTAACTTGAATTTATTCAGTTGATAACTTATGTAAGTAGGAGGAGCTTAACCAGATTAACAGTAATAATTTCTGCATAAGTGTTAAGATTTAGAAATTTCTACATGGTATCAGAGGAATTGCAGATCTAGAAGGGTCACCAGCTGAAGAATCTGAAGGATCTAGCTGGAGAAAGTAGCAGAGAAGCAGATCTGAAGGGACATCACAGTTTTCAGGAGCAGATTCATGCAGAGGGAAGGGTGACGATGTCCAGCGCCGTGTCCTACCAAGCTCACGCAATTACTGCGCAAAGGCAGCTGAGAAACAACGATGGTTGGGTCTGAAGCCAACCAGTGTGATTCAGATCTGAATCTGTCAGATCCAGAAAAGTTTGCAGAAAAGTTGCAGAAATTTAGAAGAGCTGGTGGGGTTAAATTTCTGAAGTTTTTAGATTTTTAGCCTTAGCACAAGTGACAAAGATTGGGAAGAGATTAGCTTCTCAGAGAGTTTCTTGCCAAAGGAAACTTGTAGTTTGATCAGAGGATCAAAGAAGAAGTTGAATCATAGTTGATTTGGTAGATTTCCAAGGAGGATAATCAAGTGTCAGAGGGAGCAGAGGGTGCCTAGTTCGTAAAGGACCCTAGATCCAGATCTCTAGTATAGAGAGGAGGAGTTTCGACACATTCTGAGCATATGGCTCCTCATGGACTGTGTGATCAGGATAGGCTAGAGGGCCTCTCAAAATTTTCGGTGTCGAAAGCAAGAATCCTGATTGTCATTGAGGCATACGGTCTAAGAGACCATGCAGAGCAGACTCCGGCCACACCGACAGATGCGGATCTCCTACGGAAGCATAGGGAAGCTGTTGGGCATGCCAAGCGGCTAATAATGGACAGTATCAAGGACCATATTGTGCCACACATAACTGAGAAGAGGACAACTAATGAGATGTGTAAGGCCTTGACTTCCCTGTATGAGGAAAAGTCTGTCCAAAGGAAGATGCTGTTGGAGGCCCAAATGAGGTCATTCATGATGACCAAGGGAGAAGACATCGAGCATTTCCTCTTCAGATTGCAGTCAATCAGGGATCAGTTGACTACAACGGGTGCAACCGTAGATGATGCAGTGATAGTCAGGACTGCCCTCAATGCAATCACGGATGAGTGGGAAACCTTTGTCCAAAGTATCTTGGGCAGAGTGGACCTCCCAAATTGGGATAGCTTGCGGTCAATCCTGCGGCAAGAAGAACTACGCAGATTCACCAAGAAGTAGCACAACCCTGGGTTGAACAAAGTAAAGAAGGAAGAGAAGGAAGATGCAGCCTTGGCATCGAAGAAACAACCAAAGAAGAAGGATCTTTCAAAGATCAAGTGCTTCCAGTGTGGCGAAATGGGACATTTTGCCAGCCATTGTCCAGAAAAGAAGAAGGACAAGGAAGCATCTTGATCCAAGGCAGTGGTGGCAGATGATGGGTCGAGAGATGATGTAGCCATGAGTGCTCATGAACCACGGAGGTGGGGTGACATGGACATGTAGAGGAGCTACATGGAAGTAAGGCGGGATCCTTGAGCAACTCATCTCTTGGATCACAAGCGATCTACGACAGCTTTAAGACAGTAGCAGGACAAGTGGAGCAGTGGGTGCATAGATCACAGATGAAGCAGGCAAAGGCAGATCTGAAGCCTGGGAGGAGCAACGCAGAGCAAAGAAGCAGCAGTGTAGAAGCAGTAGCAGCGCAGAGGCTGATGTGACTTCAACAGCGTAGAGCGGTGCTGCTTACACAGTGCAGAGCTGTAGCAACGCAGAAGGCTTCAGAGGGACAACGCAGTGCAGCAGCAGCGTGATAGATTTCAGCACAAGGAGCTAATGTGACTTCAGTAGTGCAGAGGGAGTCTGATTATGCAGGCAGAGCTGTAGTTGTGCATCGTTCTTTAAATGCCAGCACAGATCTGTAGCCAATGGAGCTCCAATGATCAGGATGCAACCCATTTGACTTGTCTGTCAAAGATTGGGTAGGAGATTCAGTTGTTTCTCTCAACAACTGAAGTTGCAGTGCAACAGATTTGTAGTGGCAGTGTTATGAGCAGCACAGATGCAGCATTTTGAGAGGGAGCTGCAGTACAGTGGTTGCAGTGGCAGTGGCAGAGTCATGGGCAGCAGTACAGAATGTCAGCAACAATGCAGAGTTGAGTGGCAGGAGGCCAAGCTTCAACAACACAGAACCAATACTCAAAGTCATGTAATGCATAGTGTGATGTATTACTAGAGCACACCCTTGATGCTAAGAGGGAGTGTTGAGATTTTGTGTAATTGGGGTAGCATTATTTGTACTCTAGGTCCTAGATTTTGAGGAAGGACTAGAGTACACTTGATCTACAAGACCCAGAAATGGATTTGGGAAATTTCATCTGGTTTAGGAGATATTAAATTAATTAATTATTTTAAGTGTATTTTCTAAGTTAAAACTTAGGGAACTTAAATAATTAAAGTGAATTTAATTAAACATGTGATGAAATTGTCTTAAGTCACACAGATCAAGCTTTCTTTTAATCTTAGCCATTGATTAAAGATCTAATCTTGGTCGTTGATTTGTCAACGAGAAAAGTATAAAAGAAAGGCTTGGGGTCATTTGTAAGACACACAGAGGCAGAGCACTGAAGCTAAGCTGAGATTCTAGGGCGGAGTTGTTAAGAATACTCAGAAGTGTTTCAGCTGCAGAGAGGGGAATTTAGGCCAAGGGGATGATCTGATCCCAGGGTCTAGAATACACAGAGACAGAGAAGAGATCAGCTGAAGGACAGTGTAGAGGAAGGCAGCAACAGTAGCAGCAGCAACAACAACAGGGACAATGGAATTTTCAGGAAACCCTTCAGGGGTTGCGCAGAGACCCTTAGGGGCAACGCAGTGACTGCATCACCCATTCTGGGGTAACGCAGTCCCTTCCAGAGGCAACGCTGAGGGTTTGGAGGCCATCCAAGGCTTACGTAGAGCCTGTAAGGGGCTTCAGAGGCTAACGCAGTGCATTTCAAGGGAAGCACTGGGATTTCTAGGCCTAGATTTGGCTGAGTTTTATAAATCTCGTTTGAGGGTGTGGATCAGTCAGTATTTTGGTCTTAAATCAGCCAGAAGCTGTAGATCTAGAGTTTTCTCTGTAGGGTTTTCCAGATCTGGAACCCAGAATTGTGTATTCAAAAATATTCTTAATAATAGAACCCTCCAGTAGCCAGAGACTGGTTTTCCCACATTGGGTTTTTCCGAGGACAGTTTGTCCAGAAATAATTGTCACTTTGTCAATGTGTGCATGTGCTTATTCTAGATCTGAATTGGTAGAGATCTGTTATGTGTTTTGCTTCGATGTTAACTTGAATTTATTCAGTTGATAACTTATATAAGTAGGAGGAGCTTAACCGGATTAACAGTAATAATTTCTGCATAAGTGTTAAGATTCAGAAATTTCTACACAAGAATGTTTTTCGAGCTACTAAGAAGAACAGATGAATTTCCAGATAACTATGGGAAACAAGGCAAAATGTACCCCCATTGGGAGAGGTACCACAACATTTCAGACCGAAGATGGCAACAAGATTTGAGCCACGAATTTTCTGCATGTACTAGGGTTGGGGATGAATTTACTCTCAGTGTCTCAACTACAGAACAAAGGCTATGACGTATACTTTATTAGAGATAAGGTGTATGTTAAACACCCTAGTTGGAGCAAAAAGGCACAAATCGGAGTAAGGAGTCACAAGCTATATAAGCTCCATCTTGAATCTCCAGTGGCCCTGATTGGCAGTACAGATGACAAAGATTTGAATGAATTATGGCACAGAAGGATGGGGCATCTACATCATGGAGCCTTGGGAATTCTCAAAAATACTATCATAGGGGCTCGTGAACTCAACACAAAGAAAGACAAAGTTTGCAGGGGGTGCGTACTAGGGAAGGACGCTAAGGCAGCGTTTCCAAGAAGCAGCAGCAGAACCAAGGGTGTATTAGAGTTAATACACTCGGACATTTGCGGTCTAATGTCCACAACTGCTCTCAGTGGTGCAAAGTATTTTTCCACCTTCATTGATGATCATTCCAGGAAAACTTGGATCTATTTTCTGAAAACCAAAGATGAAGTCTTTGATCGATTCAAAGATTTCAAAGCATTGGTGGAAAACTCTACGGGAAAGAAGATCAAGAAACTGCGGTCAGATAACGATGGAGAATATATCGATAAGGACTTCACTAATTTCTGTGCAAGGGAAGGCATCAAGAGAGAATGGACAGCTCCATACAATCCAAAGCAAAATGGAGTTGCAGAATGGAAGAATCAGACCATAATAGAAGCTGCCAGGGCAATGTTGTACGACCAAGATATGCCCAAATTTTTATGGGTAGAGGTCTGCAATACAACAGTATATATCCAGAATAGAGTTCCCTGTAGAGCCTTTGGGAAGGTGACTCCCGAGAGTGTGTTCATAGGCAGCAAGCCAGAGGTGAGCCAAATCAGGATATTCGGCAACATGGTGTACTGCCACGTTCCAGATGAAAAGAGGAAGAAGTTGGATCAGATTGTAGAGAAGGGTTTTCTTATAGGCTATAGTGAAATTGTGAAATCATATCGCATCTATATTCCAGAGAGCAGGAAAATTGTGGAAAGAAAGGATGTAAAATTCCTGGAGGAGAAAGCCTTCAGGAAATCTTGGGAAATGGCCACAGATACGCAGATTGAGGAGGATCCACTAGTACAGCCTCAATGACCTACAGAGGATGAATCAAGTGCCACTCCAAGGCACAAGGATTTTGAGGAGAGCTCCTTCAAAGAAGAATAGGAAGGAGAGCAGGTAAGACCACCCACCACTGATGGGAGACTAAGCAGAGAACTTCAACAAATTCTTAAGAATGCAAAAGAATTTGTTGGGGCCCCTAGAGAAGGAAAGAGGATAAGGAAGGAACCAGAGAGATATCAGGCACTGGTAGCTCAGGTTGGTGAACCGTCCACCTTTCAGGAAGCAGCTTAGCATCAACTGTGGGTGGATGCCATGGTGGAGGAGTATAGCTCCATCATGACAAATGATGTCTGGGAAGTAGTCCCTAGACCATAGGAGAGATCAGTTGTAGGATCCAGGTGGATCTACAAGATCAAATATGCTGCAGATGGCAGCATAGAGAAATTCAAGGAAAGATTTGTAACTAAGGGGTATACATAGAAGGAAGGCATTGATTATGAGGAATCCTTCGCCCCAGTAGCTCGCTACACTTCTATCAGATCCCTCATCTCTCTGGCTGCACAGATGGGATGGGAGATTCACCAGATGGATGTCAAGACAACGTTCTTGAACAGGGTGATAGAGGAGGAAGTGTACATAGAACAACCAGAGGGCTTCGAGACACATGAGCAGAAGATTCATGTTTGCAAGCTTAAGAAAACCTTATATGGTTTAAAACAAGCCCCCAGGGCATGGTATGGGTGGATTGATAGCTACTTGCAGAAGATGGGATTCGTCAAGTGTGATGCAGACCCCAACCTCTACTACTTAAGAGTAGGAGATGAGCCGCTTATTTTGGTACTTTATGTGGATGATCTGTTCTTGACCGGATCATCCAAGCTCATCAAAGACTGCAAGGAGAATCTGGCTACAAAATTCGACATGAAGAACTTGGGGCAAATGCACTATTTTCTTAGATTAGAAGTCTGGCAGCACAAAGGGGAAATCTTCCTAGGGCAAGGAAGATACACTACAGAAATTTTGAAAAGGTTTCAGATGGAAGACTGTAGACCCATGGCCACGCCAATGATTACTAACTGGAAGAAGATAGACACAACAGAGGATGATGAGGCTGATCCCACCTTGTACAGGCAGCTCATCGGATCATCGATGTATCTGGTCAATACTAGACCAGACATCTGTTATGCAGTGAATACTCTCAATCAGTTCATGGTGGAACCAAGGAGAGCTCACTGGGCAACAACCAAACATATTCTCAGATATCTAAGAGGGACAGTCGAGTATGGGTTGAAGTACACCAAGGGCAATGAGGTCTAGTTGAGTGGGTTCACAGATGTAGTTTGGGCTGGAAGCACAGTGGATCGGAAAAGTACCAGTGGGTACTGTTTCAGTCTCGGATCAGGAATGACCTCCTGGTGCAGCAGGAAACAAAAATCCGTAGCACTAAGTTCAGTTGAGGCAGAGTATATGGCAGCAAGCACCGCCTCATGCGAGGCCATATGGCTCCGCAAGTTACTCTTGAACCTGCTCAAGAAGCGGATGGAACTGACCAAGATTATGTGCGATAATCATAGTTGCATTAAGCTCTCTGAAAATCGTGTGTTTCATGACCGGTCGAAACACATTAACATTCGCTGACACTTCATCAGGGACTATGTCCAAAGAGGAGCATTACAGTTGCGATACACTCCTATAGGAGAACGGGTAGCAGATATCCTCACAAAGGCTCTGAGTAAGATCAAATTCACTTTCTTCAGAGAGAAGATGGGGATGGTCAAGAATCCCTTCCATTAGAGGAACAGGTGGTCTTCAGAAACAGAGGGAGCTGCAGTACGGATGCGGCAGTGGCAAAGGCAGTGGCACAAGGCAGCAGCGCAAAGATGGGGGGCAGCAGTCCGGACAACATTAGCGCAAAAAATGTTATAAAGTCAGAGCAGTAGAGTGGTATCTTGCTTAAACACTTTCCTAGCTAAGGAGTGTTGATTTCTATAGCATTGGGAAGTTTTCTAAGTCTCATTTTTGGTAGAGAGGCTTGGACAACAATTATCCAGAGAATCCAAAAATCGTTTGTGGAAATTCTACTCGGATATGACGTTATTAAAATAATTAATTATTTTAATGCAGACCCTAAGTTTAAACTTAGGGAAATTAAATAATTAAAGGGTATTAATAGAGCAGAATGTGAATCTTCTAGAAAACGAAGATTAAGTCATCTTTTAATTTGAGCCATTGATTAATGATATAATCTTGGCCGTTGATTCATCAACGAGAAGTCTATAACAGGAGACTTGAGGGCCATTTGGAAATTAAGTCGGAGACACTCTCAGTACGCGAAGGAAATCGATTCTGAAGTAAGAGAATTCGATTTCAGTGGGTGAGATTGTAGAGGCAGGGTTGCAGAAGCAGAAGGAGGAGGGAGGAGTCAGTTATCTGGAAGCAGAAGTCTGGAGGATGAAGGGAAGGGTGAGTTGATCAGCAGCAAGACCCCCTCCACGTAGAGTTACGCAGTCCAGGGAGAGACTGCGCAGAGCTCTCACGCTGGATGACACAGAGGGTGAAGAGGTCATCCAGAGGGTCTGGAATTTGTCTGGAGGCTCCAGAAAATTCAGCCAGGTGTTTGCTAATTTTTCTTTGCTCATCAGACTCTTGTAAATGTAATATTTTCCTTCTTGAAAATTTCACAGCGATTAGCTCTGAACAACGTTACCGAAGACTGGTAGGTCTTTGTCCAGAGTACCCTGGGCAGAGACAAGTTGCCTGAGTGGGATCGGATGTGGGCTGATCTACAGCAGGAGGAGATGAGGCGAGATTTGGTGAAGAGCACCATCAGTGGCAGCAGCAGCAACATGTTGATTTTTGTAGCATACAGAAATGTTCCAAGTTTCAAACTTTGCAGGGAGGCTTGGACAACAGCATTCCAAAGAACCCAAAAACAGTTTGTGGAAATTCCACTCGGTTCATGACTTATTAAAATAGTTAATTATTTTAATAAAGACCACAAGTCTAAACTTAGGGAAATGAAATAGTTAAAGGGTATTAATAAGTCAGAGTGTGAATCTTCTAGAAAACATGGATCAAGTCAAGTTTTAATCTTAGCCATTGATTAATCTTTTAAACTGGGTCGTTGGTTCTCCAACAGGAAGATTATAAAAGAAGGCTTGAGGGTCATTTGGAAAACAAGCTGGGCATAAACTCAGTACGCGAAGGAAATCCATTCTGAAGTAGAATTCGATTTTAGTGGGAGATTTGCAGTGTTAGAAGTTTGCAGAAGCAGAAGGAGGAGGGAGTCAATAGTGATCGGGACCAAGGACAGAGGGCAGTAGTGGGTCACTGGAGGCATCTTGAGGCTGCAGTGCAGAGAACCCACGCAGACTCACGTAGTCCAGCGCTGGGAATGCGCAGTGAATCACGTATATAGACACGGGAGCATGCAAGGGCTGATCAAGGTGTCAGAGAATTGTCCGAGTAAGCTAGAAATTCAGTCACAGGTGTTTCAAAATTTATCTGCTGTTATATTTCCCTGTAGATATATCATTTGCTGAAGAATTAATAAAACCCTCATCTGTTGCACCGGTTTTCCCGCATTGGGTTTTTCCGGAAGAATTGTCCAAAAATAAAAGTGTACATGTGATTGATTCTTGTGCTTATGTTCTCTACTATTTATTTCTCTACATATATAGTTGTGAATGTTGCAGTAGTATTTATTTCGATATTTTCCAGAAGATTTCTGAATAATAACTTACTGAAATAATAAGTAGGAGAAATAAATCTATGACTTCAACTGTTCAGTTTTCAGTTTGAAAATTTCACATGGTATCAGAGCCAGAGATGAATAATAGAGGGGGCATCTATCAGTGAACGGAAATCTACTGTTACAGCAACATCGCAAAAGGGTTCACGCAGTTCTCTAGGAAGGGGAAGAAGCACGACAGAACAGATGGATCATGATGTCTCTGTATTGGCATCCAGACTTGAGGAAGATTTTTCTTGCGTATCAAGCACTGCTTCTTCTGATGTCTGGTATATTGACAACGGAGCCTCTGCTCACATGACTGGAGTAAGGGACTGTTTTTCCGACTACCAAGAAGAGAAGATGAATTTCAAAATAACCACGGGTTATAAAGAAAAATGCACTCCCGTTGGGAGAGGTACCGTAGTTTTTCAGACCAAGGTGGGAAATACAATCCGGGCCACTAATGTGCCTCATGTGTCGGGTTTGGGGATGAATTTACTCTCAGTGTCTTAGCTTCAAAATCGAGGATATGACGTCTACTTTATTGGAAATAGAGTCTACGTCAAACACCCTAGTTAGAAGAAGAAGACACGGATCGGGGTAAGAAGCAACAAACTGTACAAGCTACAATTTGACTCTCCAATGGCACTAGTTGGTAGCGCATATGAAACAGACCTGAATGAGCTATGGCACAGAAGAATGGGGCATTTTCATCATGGGGCGTTGAGAAATCTCCAAAAGACTGTCACAGGTGTTCCAAAACTGAGCACTACACGAGATGATGTTTGCAAGGGGTGCGTATTGGGAAAATATGCCAAGGCAACATATCAGAGAAGCAAAAATAGGGCCAAGGGTGTATTGGATCTGATACACTCAGATATCTGTGGGCCGATGTCCAGTAGAGATCTTAGCAGTGCCGAATATTTCGTCACCTTCATTGATGACCATTCCAAGAAAACCTAGATCTACTTCTTGAAGACCAAGGATGAAGTCTTCAGTCGATTCAAAGAGTTTAAGGCTCTGGTGGAAAATCTGACAGGGAAGCGGATCAAGGTGTTGCGATCAGATAATGGTGGTGAATACATAGATAAATAATTCACTGGATTCTGCACAAGGGAAGGCATCAAAAGAGAGTAGACAACTCCATACAATCCGTAGCGGAATGGCGTGGCAGAAAGAAAGAACCGGACTATTGTTGAAGCAACAAGAGCTATGTTGTATGACCAAGACATGCCCAAATTCCTATGGGCTGAAGCATGTAATATAGTTGTCTACATTCATAACAGGACTCCTCACGCTGCATTGGGAAAGATCACACTAGAAAGTGTCTTCACTGGCAGTAAGCCTGAAGTGAGTCACTTTAGGATCTTCGACAGTACAACTTACTGTCATGTGCCCAGTGAGAAGAGGAAGAAGTTGGAGATGACTGCCGAAAAGGGGTATCTGGTAGGATACATCGAGAATGTAAAGGCTTATCGCATCTGCATTCCTGAGAGCAGGAAAGTGGTGGTGTGAAGTGATGTGAAGTTCATGGAGGAGAAAGCCTTCAGAAGATGTCGTGCGCTGCCTTCTGCTACGCAGTCTGAGGAAGAACCTCTGGTCCAACCCCAACAACCAGCAGCAGAAAATTTAGTTGCCTCTCCAAGGCATAGTGATCCAAGGGATGTGTTTGCCGAGGATTTTCAAGAGGGAGAGCCGGTAGATCCACCCACGACCAGTGGGAGAAAGAGTAGGGAACTTCGACAAATTCTGAAGGATGCAGAGGACTTTGTCGGAATTCCCCGAAATGAGAAGATACAGCCAGCATAAGCAGCCTGAGAGGTATCAAGCCTTGGTTGCTCAAGTCGGAGAACCTTCCAGTTTTCAGGAATCAGCTTAGCACCAGGTGTGGGTTGATGCAATGGTGGAAGAGTACAGTTCCATCATGACGAATGTTGTCTGGGAAGTAGTACGCAGACCTCAGGAGAGATCAATTGTAGGATCCAGGTGGATCTACAAAATCAAGTATGTTGTAGACGACAACATCGAGAAATTTAAAACTAGGTTTGTGGCTAAGGGGTATGCTCAGAAGGAAGGAATTGACTATGAAGAAACCTTCGCCCCAGTAGCTAGGTACACCTTTATCAGGTCCGTGATATCCCTTGCTGTGTAGATGGGATGGGAAATTCACCAGATGGACGTCAAGACGACCTTCTTGAACAGGGTGATAGAAGAAGAGGTGTATATAGAACAACCGGAGGGCTTTGAGACACATGATTAGAAAAATCGTGTGCAGATTGAAGAAAGCATTATATGGATTGAAGGAAGCTCCTAGAGCTTGTATGGTCAAATTGACAGCTACCTGCAGAAGATGGGATTTGTCAAGAGTGACGCAGAGCGGTAGATCCCAACCTCTACTATCTAAGAGTAGGGAGTGAACCTTTGATACTGGTTTTGCATGTAGATGATATGTTCTTGACAGGATCATAACAAGACTCATCACAGATTGCAAGAAAAATTTGGCTGAAGAATTTGACATGAAGGATCTAGGACGGATGAACTATTTTCTGGGGTTGGAGGTTTGGCATTAGAACGGGGAGATCCTCCTTGGTCAAGGAAGATACACTACAGAGATTTTGAATAGATTTCAGATGGAGGATTGTAGACCCATGACAACTCCAATGATCACCAACTGCAAGAAAATCGACACGTCCGAAGATGATGAGGCTGATCCTACGCTATATAGGCAGCTCATAGGGTCATTGATGTATCTGGTAAATACAAGGTCAGACATCTGTTATGCTGTAAATACCCTCAGTTAGTTCATGGTGGAACCGAAGAGGGCACATTGGGCAGCAGCCAAGCATGTTCTCAGGTACCTTCAAGGAACAATCGAGCTTGGATTGAAGTATACCCGTAGAAATGATGTCAGGTTGAGTGGTTTCACTGACGCAGATTGGGTTGGAAGTTCAGTTGATTGGAAGAGTACCAGTGGATACTGTTTTAGTCTAGGATCAGGAATGACTTCCTGGTGCAGTAGGAAACAAAAGTCTGTAGCACTGAGTTCAGCAGAAGCAGAGGATATGGCAGCCAGCACAGCTTCATGTGAAGCCATATGGCTTAGAAAACTGCTAGTGAATCTACTCAAGGAGAAACTGGAAGCGACCAACATCTTATGCGATAATCAGAGTTGCATAAAGCTCTCTGATAATCCTGTGTTTCATGATAGGTCGAAACATATTGACATTAGGTGTCACTTCATCAGGGACTATGTACAATGTGGAGCTGTTCAGTTGCAGTACACTCCAACAGGAGAATAGGTGGCAGACATCCTCACAAAGGCTCTAGGGAAGACAAAGTTTGTCTACTTTAGAGAGAAGATGGGGATGATAAAGAATCCCTTCCAGTAGTAGTAATGGATAGACTCAGTATTTAGAGGGAGTTGTGGTACAGAGGTAGCAGTGATAGTGGCAGTGTAAAAGGCAGCAGTATAGGAGGCAACAATGCAGTAGATGGGGGGCAGCATCTGGAGATCAGCAGCGCAGAGGGTGCTTCAAAATCAGAGCAGCGTGCAACAGGCATATTGTTGGAACACCTTCCTCGCTAAGAGGGAGTGTTGAT
This sequence comes from Pinus albicaulis, assembly GCA_034641835.2. Taxonomy (NCBI): domain Eukaryota; kingdom Viridiplantae; phylum Streptophyta; class Pinopsida; order Pinales; family Pinaceae; genus Pinus; species Pinus albicaulis. Next base: position 57,030 of record JAXQQM020069623.1, read on the forward strand.
TTTTGTAGCATCCGGAAGTGTTCCAAGTCTGAAATTTTGCAGGGAGGCTTGGACATCAGCATTCCAAAGAACGCAGAAACAGTTTGTGGAAATTCCACTCGATTCATGACTTATTAAAATAATTAATTATTTTAATAAAGACCCTAAGTCTAAACTTAGGGAAATGAAATAATTAAAGGCTATTAATAAGTCAGAGTGTGAATCTTCTACAAAACATGGATCAAGTCAAGTTTTAATCTTAGCCATTGATTAATCTTTTAATCTGGGCCGTTGGTTCTCCAACAGGAAGATTATAAAAGAAGGCTTGAGGGTCATTTGGAAAACAAGCTAGGCATACACACAGTACCCGAAGGAAATCCATTCCGAAGTAGAATTTGATTTCAGTGGGAGAGTTGCAGGGCGAGAAGTTTGCAGAAGGAGGGAGTCAGTAGTGATCGGGACCAGGGACAGAGGGAAGTAGTGGGTCACTGGAGGCAGCTTGAGGCTGCAGCACAGAGAACCCACGTAGACTCATGCAGTCCGGCGTTGGGACTGCGCAGTGAATCACACAGACAGACACGGGAGCATCCTCTTAAAATTTGGGTACTAGAGGACAAGTGGTTCCCTAAGGCTTTGAACTTTGGCCTAGGGAAAAGTGTCCAAATGTATTTAACTTTTTCTCCTAAAGTGACTTTATAAGTGGTAACGTCAAATCTAATTTAAAAGTGACTTTATAAGTGATAAAGTTACTAAGTCTAATTTTAAAGTGAGTTTAATAAAGTCAATGTGAAATTAGAAAGTGAAAAGTGACTTTGGAAATAAAAGTCTAAGAGGGTGTTTATTAAAGTGGGGTGAATTAAAAAATAGAAAGTGAGATTTAAATGCACATTTAATCTCAGCCCTAGATCTAAAGCTATCTTAACCATTGGATTTAGGGATTCCCAAAAGTCACTTAGCATTAGGTTAAAGGAGGAAAAGAAGAGAAAAGGTCATACAGTCTTTCATGAGCAAATTGAGAGAGGAGGAGAAGAAATAAAGGAGATATTTTTGAGCAAAGAAGGAGGAAGAATAGTACCTTGGCACTCATACCGAGACAACTAGATCTCAGCAAATCCGTACAGCAAGTAGCAACACGAAGTTCAAGGCAAGTGGCACGAATTTCGAGCAAGTAAAACAACATTTATTGCAGCATAGATTTCGAGGTCCGTACAACAGTTGAGGCACAGAAATTGAGGTCCATACAGCAACAAAGCAGTTATGTTTTGGAATTCGTACAATAGTTCAGCGGCGCACAAAACAAGGTCCATACAAGAGCCGTACAACACGTTTTTCGAGGCAGCAAGTGGCACAGTTTTCGAGGGAGGCCATACAGCTGTTCCAACACTGTTTTCAGTGATGTCCATACAACATTTAAGGCTGTACTTTATGCTGTAATTTTCAGTTTGTATTTGGCACGAAAATCGAGGTGGAGTTTATGCATGGTTGTTGAGATAAGTAAAAATACTGGTTGCTGTAATTTTTACTGTACTTTTCATTTCTCTATAAAAGCAATATTCATAAATAAAGAGGAGCTTTCGAACTAGTTTTCCCCAAGAGTTGTAGGGGGTTTTTCTAGGGTCATGTTGACCAAAAATCAGCGTGTCATTTTTTGTGTGTGTGGCTGAAATTATTTTTGAGTTATATTTTTGTATTTTCCAGCACTTTGAAATTTCCAGAATTTGTATTTTCAGAAATATTTATTATTTCCAGCTTGTTGAATGTATGTTTATGGGAATGGGCATTTAACTACATGGGAGTAATAAGGAGAAACTGATAACTGGGGTTGGGTCATAATTTCTACATGGAATCAGAGCTTGGTTGGCTGAAAAGTGCAGTTTGGGACAACAAGTGAAAAATTACAGAAAGCTTATATTTCACACAGAAAACTGAACCTTTACCACAACATTGAAATTTTCAGTTTGTTAGGACAGTAAGCATGTCTTTGGGCTTGAGGGTGGAAGATAGGATGGATGGGCACAACAACTACAGTTCATGGAGGGAGAGAATCGAGAGCATCTTTGAGGAGGCAGAAGTCTAGGGCATCATGGTACATACCCAACAACACCCAGTAGCAGTGTCTACTGACACTGTTCAGTTGGCTGAGTTTAATAAGAAGAATGCCAAGGGAAAGAGACTGATTCTGGATGGTATTAAAGACCATGTCATTCCTCATGTGAGAGGAAAGAGACTTGCACATGAGATGTGGACAGCCTTGACCAATCTCTACTAGAGTACCAATGAAAACAGAAAAATGGTCCTAAGGGAGAAGCTGAAGGCCATTAAGATGGCAAAGACTAATAGTGTTACTGCATACCTCACAAAGATCACTAATGTGAGAGATGAGTTGGCAGTTGTTGGAGAGGCCATTCCACCCACTGAGTTGGTGCGGATTACAGTGAATGGTCTTCCCAAGACATGGGAGAATTTTGCGGATGGGATTGTTGCACGGGAGACCCTTCCCACTTGGGAGAGATTGTGGGATGATTGCATTCAAAATGAAATCAGAAAGAACCAGCTTGGGGCAACCAAATCAGTTTAGGAGGATGAGGATGTAGCATTGTTAGCAAGGGGCAAGAAGGGCAAGGGAAAGAAGCAAGCTTCCAGAAGCAGTGGTGGGGGCAAAGGCAAAGGTAAAGATAAGCAGTAGGTGAACAAGGAGAAGGACTATTCCAAGGTGAAGTGTTGGAATTGTGAGAAGTTGGGACACTATGCAGTTGTGCGTCCGGAGAAGAAGAAGAAGGGAAAAGACAAGACCATGGCAGCATCAACAGAGATAGATGACCTTTCGGAGAGCTTTGACCGGGAGTTTGGGTTCATCACTTGTGAGTCCACTAGTGCAGGATCACCTGCCACGGAGGTTGAGAGGGAGTGTGCATTTCCCTCCACTAGCGGAGCATCTTTAGGTATTTGGTATGTTGACAGTGGGGCGTTACGTCATATGACAAGAGTTCGTGAGTACTTAGAGCTTTTAGAGAGTGGCACTAATATAGAGGTAGTACTCGGAGATGATAGCGTTTTTAGAGCAGTCGGTGTGGGGACATTGACATTTTATAGGGAACCCAAATCTCCCTTGAAAGTGTCGGATGTTCTATATGTGTCAGGGATGAGGAAGAACCTTATATTCGTCTCAACATTGGAGTACAGAGGGTATGAGGTATTGTTCAAGAGAGGACAGGTGCTTATATATCCCAGGGGCGCTCCAGCTGATTCAGCTAGAGCGATTGGTGTACGCCATGCCAAGGTGTACAAGTTTGCGTTTCAGCCCCTTTTGGCATTGAGCAGTAGTACCGGCAGCAGAGCTAGTAGTTCAAAGCTGTGCGAGATTTGGCACCGCAGGATGGGGCACATGTATCATGGGGCCTTGAGGACATTGCGGGAGATCACTACAAGTGTGCCATATTTCAGTTCTAATCACATTGATAGATGCAGAGGATGTGCTATGGGGAAGTTTTCCAAATCCCCTTTTCCCAACAGTGACAACAGATCGATTGGGATTATTGATTTGATTCATATCGATGTGAGCAGTCGGATGTCTCATGTTTCCTTGAGTGGATAGGAGTACTATGTTTTATTCATTAATGATCACTTCAGAAAGACCTGGATTTATTTCTTGAAGACCAAGAGTGAGGTCTTCAAGCGGTTTCAGGAGTTCAGAGCTCTTGTGGAGACTCAGAGAGATCAGAAGATCAAGTCCCTCAGGTTGGGCAATGGAGGGGAGTATACCTTTGGTGAGTTTGTTGATTATTGTGCGGAGGCAAGCATGAGAAGGGAGTTCACAGTTTCTTACAACCCCCAGCAGAACGGGGTTGCGGAGAGGAAGAACAGATCTGTTGTTGGGGCTGCCAAAGCCATGCTACATGATCAGGGGTGACCGTTGTTTTTGTGGGCAGAGGCCTGCAACACAGCTGTGTATTTGCAGAACAGGAGTCCACATCGTGCCTTGGGGCATGTGACTCTAGAGGAGGCTTTTTCTGGGAAGAAGTCTGATGCTGGTCATTTTCGTATCTTTGGGCGTATTGCATGCTCCTACGTACCCAAGGAAAAGAGGACCAAGCTAGAGCCCACTGTAGAGAAGGGCATCTTTGTGGGCTACAGTGAGACCTCGAAAGCCTTTTGGATTTATATTCCTGCACAGAGGAGAGTTGTTGTCAGGCGGGATGTGAAGTTCGAGGAGGACGAGGGCTTTCAGGAGGTCACGAGAGTTAGAGTATCTGGATCATCCAGACCGTCTGTAATATCCCCAAAGGGAAATAACCAGTAATACACAGAAATATGCCAGACAGATATACAAAATACAATGCTGGAACCAGATCATGGAACAAGTACACATAGAATGCCAGAAAACTAAGCCATTTTATTAATCTGAAAATACATATAGAGGAGTACAAGATAATCAGAATGAGTGCACCTATCCTTGCCCTAGGCAAGTGGAGACCCTCTCAGAACAAATAATGGCTGCAAATAAGGACAGCGTCCTAGCTGGCTGAAGAACCTGCTATGAAGAGCTGCAGTGAAAACGTTGTCTCTGCTAGTGACAGCGCAGAAGACAGATGAAACGCTGGCCACAAATCCTCCAGATGAGATGATCACTCCTCAAGGCTGGTAACACTGAAAAACGCTGCCAAACCCCACACACAAGACCCTGCTCATCAGATCAGCGTCCTCCCTGACTGGATCTGCGTCCTCTCTGCCCAGATCTGCTGGATCTGGGTCCTCCCTATCCAGATCTGCGTCCTATCTCTCCAGATCTGCGTCCTCCAAGGCTAGATCTGCTGCTATCTCTCCAGATCTGCGTCCTATCTCTCCAGATCTGCGTCCTCCAAGGCCTGATCTGCTGCTATCTCTCCAGATCTGCGTCACTCAGAGCCTGAGTACGCAATATCTCCTTAGATGCCGTCCTCAGGGGCCGGGTCCCGGTGCTATCTCTCCGGATACGCGTCCTCCGAGGGCTAGATCTACTAGATACGCGTCCCACTTGTTAGGATACGAGTCTCTCCTGTCTTCGGTCTGGGTGTCTCACGGATCGGCGTCTATCTGAATCGCGGTCTCAGGGGTCTCTCCTACGCGAGTTTCCCCGAGGAAACTACGCAAATTACCACGGCGAAGGATGATGCTAAGAAAATAACCTTACCAGGGCAGGCACTCGAAGTCCCCCGAGGCTAAGGGTGATACTCAGAAAATAACCTTACCAGGGCAGGCACTCGAAGTCCCCCGAGGCTAAGGGTGAGATCTCCGCACGGAGACACTCGGTTGCACTAAACAGTGCTGCAGACCAACTAAACAACCGGCGTGCTGAAGCAGACAGAAGTCTAGCTCTCAATATCAATATCAAATCATGCATGTCCAAATGAGGTGAGAACCCCACCTTTTATAGTGCTAAACTCCCTCCAAAACCTTAACTGCGTCCTTCACTCTCCTTGGCCTGCGCAGTTAACCTTGGGTCAGCCTGATGCCTCCCCATCATACTCATGTGGACCCCCAAGGCCCCCTCTCTAAGTTATAACATCAATCAACTAGGAAAAACACTTTATTTATAAAGTGAGGTGACTAAAGTGAGGTAACCCCTCTTATTTCTCACTTTATTTATTACTTCTAGCTAAAGCGGCAAAATTAAACAAAAATGAAATATTCCAATTAGCAAGGCTAATTGGGAATATTACACCGTCAGGAGCAGCTGAGTCAGTCACAGGGATCTAGTGCACAGGGATCAGGAGGTACATCCAATACGGTGTCAGGTCCGTCAGTGAGCAGTGGTTCGCAGAGTCAGAGGGGTGGTGCTTTGAGCAGCATGAAAAGCAGTCCGCAGAGCAGTTCACTAGGTAGTCCACTGATGGACAGTTCACATGGTACTTCAGTATCTACAGGTACAGGTTCAGGCAGGAGGACAACAGACATACATTTAGGAGTTCAGGCTCCTGATGAGGATGAGGAGTTTCACTCTCCGGTGGGAGAAGTGTGCTCAGGGAAGAGGAAGCCCAAGTGGCTTTAGGATACCTTGAGAGAGGCCATAACTGTTGTTGGGCCGAAGAGACAGGTTAGAAAGAGAAGACCACCTGAGCGGTTCTGTAGCTATATGGCAATGGTTGCCAGCATCTTTGACTCGAAGCCTTCTAGCTATGAGGAGGTAGCTAGCCAACAGGTTTGGAGAGAGGGCATGTAGGAGGATTATTCTTCTATCATGAAGAATGATGTTTGGGAGGTGGTGTCGAGGCTTGAGGGCAAATTTGTGGTTACTTCTAGATGGCTTTGCAAGGTAAAGCACGCTGCAGATGGCAGCATCGAGAAGTTCAAGGCAAGATTTGTGGCTAGAGGGTTCTCCCAGGTAGAGGGAGTTGACTATGAGGAGACCTTTGCTCTCGTGGCTCGATATACTTCCATTCGCTCCATTATATCGATAGCAACAGAGATGGGTTGGAAGATCCACCAGATGGATGTGAAGATCGCATTTCTCAATGGCTTCATACAGGAGGAGGTGTACATTGAGCAGCCGCAGGGCTTTGAGGTGCATGGGAAGGAGCCCCATGTATGTAGACTGAAGAAGGCACTTTATGGCCTGAAGCAAGCTCCTAGAGCTTGGTACTCCAAGATTGATACGTACTTGTAGGAGATGGGTTTCACAAAGAGTGATGCAGATCCGAACCTATACTTTATTGTGATAGGTGAGGAGCCTCTCATTCTAGTGCTGTATGTGGATGACTTGGTCATTACGGGTGCAGAGAGACTCATAGAGGGTTGCAAGAGAGATCTTGCTTCGGAGTTCGAGATGAAGGACATTGGCTTGATGCATTAATTTTTGTGTTTGGAGGTGTGGCAGGAGGAGGGGCATTTCTTCCTGGGACAGGGGAAGTATATTGTGGACATCCTTAGCAGATTTCACATGGAGGATTGTAAACCCATGTCGACACCTATGATCACTAACTGGAAGAAGCTTCACGCTTCAGATTCCCAGTTGGTGGATCCCACATTGTATAGACAGCTGATTGGTTCCTTGATGTATTTGGTCAACACTAGACCAGATATATGTTTTGAAGTCAACACAATGAGCCAGTTCATGTGTGAGCCCAGGAGAGTGCACTGGGTTGCTGCAAAACACATTTTGCGGTACTTGCAGGGGACAATGGATTATGGTTTGGATTATAGACAGGGAGATGGAGTGAGATTGGCAGGGTACACTGATTCTGATTGGGCAGGTTGTGTTTCTGATTGGAAGAGCACTTCAGGGTGTCGTTTTGGGTTGGGTTCGGCAGTTGTGTCGTGGTTCAGCCGAAAGCAGCAGTCAGTAGCAATGAGTTCAGCGGAAGCAGAGTACATGCCAGCCAATCTAGCTAGATGTGAGGCCACATGGCTTCGCAAGATTTTGTTTGGCTTATTTGGTCAAGCGTTGAGACCTTCAGTGATTTACTGTGATAATCAGAGTTGCATTAAACTCACGGAGAATCCAGTATTTCAAGGTCAAAGCATATCAGGATCAGATATCATTTCATCAGAGACTATGTTCAGAAGGGAGCTGTGAAGCTTGAGTATATTCCCACAGATGAGCAGGTAGCATATATTTTGACTAAAGCCTTACCACTAGGCAAGCATGTCTACTTCAGAGACAAGATGGGTGTGGTGAGGAACACTTTCCTTGGTAAAAGGGAGTGTTAAAATTTAGGTACTAGAGGATAAGTGGTTCCCTAAGGCTTTGATCTTTGGCCTAGGCAAAAGTGTCCAAATGTATTTAACTTTTTCTCCTAAAGTGACTTTATAAGTGAGAAAGTCAAATCTAATTTAAAAGTGACTTTATAAGTGATAAAGTTACTAAGTCTAATTTCAAAGTGACTTTAATAAAGTCAATGTGTGTAATATCCTGAAAGGGATATTTTTACTAAAAATGCAGATAAATAAATAAACTCCACAAAATGCCGCAAAATCAACATTTACTTATAGAAGATTGCCATGTAAAATTAAACATACAAGTGCATGCAAATCCACAACACCATAATGCAGGAATATAACTCAGCTTTATTATATTATCACTAGGGTTACAAGCTGAAATGAAAGATAGCTAAGATAAATACGACTGGCCTCAAGAAGATCTGCTGCACTGCTGCACTACGTTGGCCTCCAAAACTACACTGCTGCACTCTCCCTCCGGCTACAGCTGTCACTGAACCCACTGAAGATGATGAAGCCCAAGTTGAAGATCTGAATGATCCTCACACCAATCTCTGAAGCTCTGTGAAACTTCTAAGTGAAGTCTCCTCAAGAGTATTGGGTTTCTGTCCAACACTCACAAATCACCCGAGGGTTTCCGTCCTGGGGCTACGGCTGAAGTAGAGAACCACGTCCTCAAACCTCTCATACACAAGCAAATGATCTACTCCAAAAAGATATCTCCCAATAGCCTCCTCTGTTTCTTTTATAGATCCCTTGGAGCCTTCTAGAGCAATATTTTATTATTATTTTATTCATGGAGCACTTTTCCCTTTTATTAAAATATTCCTTTTTAATGCAGAAAAGGGTAAATCGGCTATCACGCCTCCTCCGGTTGCTGAAATCTGTGTCTAACTGTCCCACCAGGTAGGTATTCTCTTCCCGGTTCCAATGAGCTATTACACTAAGGTGTTCCATCATGTATTCCTCCCGGAATGCCCCCTTGAGCATAATCAGTTGAGTTAAGCCCATAAATAACTCAAATTTCCGAAAATTATCGGAATGCATCGGAACGAAAGCCAAACTTCTCGGATGATGGAGTATATCAAGTGAATGCTTCCGGACACCATGAAAACTCCTCAAAACTCCTCCGAAAAGTTCCTGAGCCTGTTGATAACACCAATCTATCCCTGTGACCTGTCTGCTCCTAACTCTGGAAGACCAACCTGGCCCTGTCGTAGGTGTCACCAAAAATGGGAATATTACAGACCTTCCGCCCAAATATTGCTTGCCCTCAAGCAATTGAAATATGTGGGCCACTCTGTTGGCCCGCCGCATCTCAGACCCAATGCCTGGATCCCATACCAACCTCTGGGTGCTGCTATGCACCTGTGTCAAACCTCTCGGAACAGACCCCTCAATGCTGGGATCCCAAACTGATCTCTCTCTATCCCAGTCAGCAAACAATCCTCTCGGATCCCATCGCCACCTTGGCCAATCATCGCCCAAGTCCCACGGCTCGAACTGCGCACTGCCTCTGGCTATGACTGATGCTCTAAGAGGTGAAGAACATGACTCCTGCTGCGCTGTATCTGTGACTGTGTAAGTTGTCCCATCAACTGTGTACCAACTCATCACCTCTCTCCAATCCAGGTCCTGAATCAATCCCACGCTGATCCTGCTCTCCTGAAATCGGGATGGAGTGCTGAAGAAACAACGACCTGTGCCCTCCTGCCAACTGGAATCTGTAACATCTACTATGTCTGAGGGCCCTCGCTCTACTATGCTCCCTACGAAGAATACCGTACCATCAAGAGGGTACCAACTCATGATCTCCCACCAGTCCATCCTGGAAGAAGAATCCAATGTAGAAACAACTGCACATGGAACATGCCCAGAGTGTTGCCGCCAGCTTGTAATCAACTCCCACTGCTCTGCCCTGTCTGCCAATGGAAGCTGCCTGTAGAAGGAAGACCCTCTCTCTATAATGGGCCAAAGTGGGCAAGATATGCTGCAAGCCCCATCGATGTACTCTTGGAGATTGCTACCCACTAAAAATACTACAGCTCTGCTGACTGCGTGTACATCTATCTGCGTCTCATCCCTGTGCCGACTCACAAATGGATGCTCCACCATCTCCAACTGCTCCTCCCACTCCTGATCAGGAATGTTATACTCCTGCTGTCTACTAGCCCCCTGCAGAACAATCCCATCAACCTCCAACACCTCCAGAGGATATGGATCTGCAACTGCCGTCACCGCACTCGATGTCAATGCATTTGACTGCACCACCTCAATGGCTGACCCAATGTTAGCCGCATATCCCTCATCGGCTCAATGTGGGCGCCCATCTGGCTCTCCCCCAAAGGAATATCACGCCTGATGTGCATAGTATCCTCCTCTGTTGACTCAGGCTCCATCATATACTGCTCTGTCTGAATCATCACAAATGACTCATCACCCAGAGTATCTCCTGTACAGTCCCCTGACTACTCACCCTGCACACTGGAATACAGCTCTAGTCTACTGTCGTCATCTCTGCATGACTGCTCTCGCTCCACAGAAGCATCCTCAACTGATCCCATGGACTCATCTGAAGAAGAGCCCTCACCCTGGCATACAGAAGGAATGCCCTCCTGTTCTGCCTCTGCCACATCAGCTGCATCACTCAAGCATGAGTGATCAGGCCCCCAAGGTTCTTTGCAAATGAAGCAAAGTGCCTTCCTCCTCGGATCATTTTCGCTGCCTGATCCACCAAACTGGAGTAGCTCCTCCCTGGTCAACTGTCTCCTAAATAGCCCAATATTCTGCTCGACCAACCCTTGGGCTAGCTCATAAGCAGCCGGTGAGACCAATTGCTTCCTCCTCCAAATGCTCAACAACCGGGTCTGCAACTCTCGGCCAATGGTCTCATGGTGTCTCATACATGATGACAAGATGGACTGCATGTATGCTATGACGGTGTCAGGATGATGTCTCCTAATGCTGGAGAAGCATTGGAACATCTGCAAAATCAAGTCATCACACTCAAGGTTAAACATGATGACATAAGTCTTGAATGTGGCCATACCCCATAAAATCTCAAGCTTCTTCCCGAAGGTAGAGCCTGTACTGTTGTCCAAATCCTGAAAAGTCTCTACAATCAATCTCATAATCCTCCTCATAACATCATCATTGTATGGAGCTATAGGTGCAGTCAACTTCATGATGTTACAGAGACAAGCTGCAACTGGAAGTGTGACCCCTTCACAAGGTTCCTCAAAGAATTTGGGCTGTATAAAAGCAAGCATAGCAGGCTTTAGAGCCCAAATCAGTTTCTTCCCTTTTGCTTGGTCTATTGTAGACATGAGTTCATTAAACTCTTCTAGTTTGGACAAAACTCTCCATGACATCTTCATGTGTTTCAGATCTGTCCCAAGTGCAGAGATTTTGTGACCAATCCCCAATTCTTCCTGCAAATCTTTTGGCTGTCCTTTTTGAAGGATGGCATAAATTCCTCTTGAAAAGGGTCTGTTGTTTGGCTTTGTTTTCTGGTCTTTTGATGCATGGTGGTTTAAGGAACCAACTTCTATTTTTATTTTCATCAATCTGTTTAGGAATCCCTCCATGGTTCAGCCAATGGAAAAACCACTGTTTTTCTGAGTTTTCTATATTTCCCCGTGTAGTGTTTTAGCAAACAGATTGGTTGCACAATGTTTCATGTGCAATTTTGAGTTGCTTCAACTCAGTATTGCATTCCTGAGTTGTTGTAACGCAACATTACATATGTAATGGACATTCCACTCCAAACAACCCTCTCTCTTACATATATGACTCGCTACATGTTCAGAAATGTACAGACCCAAATATTAAATGCAAACAGTAGCACCACTAGAAATTAATTACATAGGAAATAAGACCCAACAGCTTGAATTGTTTCTAGAATGCATACAACTTCAGCAATTATAGATATTAAAATAACAAAGCTGTAGTGCCAAAGTTAATACTGAGAACCTGGAATTGATGCACTGGATTAGCAAGTGCGTGATAATTTTTTCCCACGTACAGTGAAGCGCGCCCAACGTCCTTCTCAATGCCCAGATTAACACGCTCAGCTAGCAGGAAAAAACATGGAAGTTCCCTACGTTGAATAAACACGCTTTGACAAAAATTATTGTCCCCGAAAATTTTGGGCGGCTGCTTGCATCATTCAAAATAGAACGACCACATGGATCGACAGCTCTCTGCCATGCTTGGAGTTTAATGTAATGCGGCAATTGTGAGTTATCTCCACGGCTAGCAGAAAAAGGAAAATGGTGCTCCTCTCGAAAATAGCTCACGGCCCCTTCAAAACTTTGCTTGCGGCTAATCAATTTTTGGCCCCTCTTAACTGCCTGCTCCAAGAATCATTTGTGCGACACGTCTTCTGCGTGGCTTGGTCGGGCAGCGTGGCGTCCAACTCGGATCCTTTTTAATAATCCCGACATTGAAATTATTTTGACTGCACGACCCTTTTTAATAGATGAGATTCTCATTTCGTTGTGTTTTCGACCCAATGAAAAATACTCGGCAATGTGTACTTCGACGACCACGCTAACCTCTACTCCTCAGCGATTCGGCTCTATCATTTATGACAGCACAATGGAACTTGGTTTCGCAAATATTCTTGCGTCCGATCAAATTTGTTCGCTGAGACTACTCACGTCTTTTTGATTGGTAACGCGGCCACAACTTGGATGGCGGCTCTCATAAATTAATATCGGCTCTTCCTCTAGCAAACGTCCTTCCAGAAAATGCGTAGAATACGCAGCTCCTCCAGCAAACTTGAATTTTAGCCAATCGTTTTCAGAGAGAAATCCGCTGGCCCCAACAAACTCATCACCTTAGCTTTAGAAAAATTCGGCTCCCAAGCACTGTCGAATTACTGGAATAATTTATCCTTTCAGAGTGTGTATTCCACAACGATGAAAATGCCCAGGTGCCAATCACGTCAGATCTTGGGCGCACCGATAGCAATATCGACTATGGTCTGGTGGCTTCGAAAGCGGCTCGTATTTGTTTCTCACAATAATCACAAGTGTCGGGTAGATGGACAACCTGTAATTAAAGCAAGGGGAACTTGGCTCCAATTAATTATTAAACTGGCCCAAAATTCTTCGATTAAAATGCGGCTTCCCAAAAACAATTTCACGGCTATTTTGATAAATTAATCCGACCACTCTTAAACGTAATACGTGGTTTCCCAGTTTTCCACGAATTTTGATTCACATCCAGCTTCACCCGGACATGGTTACCTACTCGTCCCACGACTGGAGAAATCCACCCCGTCAATTAGCGGCCCGATCTAATTCGATCCCAATTCTCTGCGATGTGCTTGATGGCTGTTCTCTGTGGTGCGCTTGACGGATGTCTTACGGAAGGTCACCGTGAACACCCACTCATCTCACGGCTAGCTTGGAATGCGGACCTTCTGATTGTGGCGATGTGCAGCCTTCCAATTTCTGAATGAATCTGTGTTTTAACTTGGATTCCGCCTTTAATTTAAAAATTCAGCCGGCTCAACAATATTTGGAGTTCTGGAAATCGACCCCTTCTAATGAATAATTGAGGCTGTTGCAATAATATGAAAAAAAAACCAGACCCTTCGATTTTTGAAATGGCGGACCAACCCTTCGAACCTAGATCCAGCATGTGGCCCTTTGGAAACAAGAAATCGGCCCCACAAAATATTTTGGCTGAATATGAAACTTTGGCCCAAATATTAATTCGATGATTTGAAATAAAATTGTCAAACACTTAAATGAGAGACAATTTCTTATGGCTTGCGGGAGGAAATCTCCAACAACTTTGATTTTCCTTCGGCACTAAAAATATCTGACAAATAGTTCTTCTGAAACTCTTTTTCTGAAGTTGTTCTACAATAAACCCTTCAATATTCACTTCAATACTCTCTGCAACTAAATACTGAAACCCGCAGGTTGAGCCAAGACTGTGGCTCTGATACCACTGTAATATCCCGAAAGGGATATTTTTACTAAAAATGCAGATAAATAAATAAACTCCACAAAATGCCGCAAAATCAACATTTACTTACAGAAGATTGCCATGTAAAATTAAACATACAAGTGCATGCAAATCCATAACACCATAATGTAGGAATATAACTCAGCTTTATTATATTATCACCGGGGTTACAAGCTGAAATGAAAGATAGCTGAGATAAATACGACTGGCCTCAAGAAGATCTGCTGCACTACTGCACTACGCTGGCCTCCAAAACTGCACTGCTGCACTCTCCCTCCGGCAACAATTGTCACTGAACCCACTGAAGATGATGAAGCCCAAGCTGAAGATCTGAATGATCCTCACACCAATCTCTGAAGCTCTGTGAAACTTCTAAGTGAAGTCTCCTCAAGAGTATTGGGTTTTCGTCCAACACTCACAAATCACCCGAGGGTTTCCGTCCTGGGGCTACGGCTGAAGTAGAGAACCACATCCTCAAACCTCTCATACACAAGCAAATGATCTACTCCAAAGATATCTCCCAATGGCCTCCTCCCTTTCTTTTATAGATCCCTTGGAGCCTTCTAGAGCATTATTTTATTATTATTTTATTTATGGAGCACTTTTCACTTTTATTAAAATATTATAAAATATTCCTTTTTAATGCAGAAAAGGGGTAAAATGGGCTATCACTCTTTGGTCGGCCGAAATACGTGACTCCTGAAAACGTCACAGGACAACGATATTCTCATCCGGTTTAATGAAGATGGCTCTTACACTAAGGTGTTCTATCATGTATTCCTCCCAGAATGCCACCTTGAGCATAATCAACTGAGTTAAGCCCATAAATAACTCAAATTTCCGAAAGTTATCGGAATGCATGGGAATGAAAGCTAAACTGCTCAGATGATGGAGTATATCAAGCGAATGCCTCCGGACACCATGAAAACTCCTCAAAACTGCTCCGAAAAGCTCCTGAGCCTGCTGATAACACCAATCTGTACCTGTGACCTGTCTGCTCCTAACTCTGGAAGACCAACTTAGCCCTGTCATAGGTGTCACAAAAAATGGGAATATTACAATGTGAAATTAGAAAGTGAAAAGTGACTTTGGAAATAAAAGGCTAAGAGGGTCTTTATTAAAGTGGGGTGAATTAAAAAATAGAAAGTTAGATTTAAAAGCACATTTAATCTCAGCCCTAGATCTAAAGCTATCTCAGCCATTGGATTTAGGGATTCCCCAAAAGTCACTTAGGGTTAGGTTAAAGGAGGAAAAGAAGAGAAAAGGTCATACAGTATTTCATGAGCAGATTGAGAGAGGAGGAGAAGAAAGCAAGGAGATATTTATGAGCAGAGAAGGAGGAAGAATAGTACATTGGCACGCATATCGAGGCAGCTAGATCTCAGCAAATCCGTACAACAAGCAACAACACGAAGTTCAAGGCAAGTGGCACGAATTTTGAGGAAGTAAAACAACATTTATTGCAGCACAGATTTCGAGGTCTGTATAGAAGTTAAGGAGGGACGAAAATTGAGGTCCGTACAGCAACAAAACAAATCTGTTTTGGAATTCGTACAACAGTTTAGCAGCACGCAAAACAAGGTCCATACAGCAGTCGTACAACACACTTTTCAAGGCAGCAAGTGGCACAGTTTTTGAGGGAGGTTGTACAGCTGTTCTGGCACTGTTTTCAGTGTTGTTCGTACAACATTTGAGGCTGTACCTTCTACTAATTTTATGTTTGTATTTGGCACGAAAATCAAGGTGGAGTTTATGCACGGTTTTCAAGATAAGTAAAAATACTGGTTGCTGGAATTTTTACTGTACTTTTCATTTCTCTGTAAAAACAATATTAAGAAATAAAGAGGAGCTTTCGAACTGGTTTTCCCCAAGAGTTGTAGGGGGTTTTTCCAGGATCATGTTGACAAAAAATCAGCGTGTCATTTTCCGTGTGTGTGGCTGAAATTATTTTTGAGTTTTATTTCTGTATTTTCCAGCACTTCGAAATTTCCAGAATTTGTGTTTTCAGAAATATTTATTATTTCCAGCCCGTTGAAAGTATGTTTATGGGAATGGGCATTTAACTACATGGGAGAATAAGGAGAAACTGATAACCAGGGTTGGGTCAAAATTTCTACACATCCAGGGGCTGATTAGGGTGTCCGAGAATTGTTCGAGTAAATCGGAAATTCAGTCACAGATGTTTCAAAATTTATCTGTCGTTATATTTCCTTGTAAAGATATCATTTGCTGAAGAATTAATAAAACCCTCATTTGCTGCGCCGGTTTTCCCACATTGGGTTTTTTCTAGGACAATTGTCCAAAAATAATTGTGTATATGTGATTGATTTTTGTGCTTATGTTCTCTACTGTTTATTTCTTTGCATATATAGTTGTGAATGTTGCAGTAGTATTTATTTCGATATTTTCCAGAATATTTTTGAATAATAACTTATTGAAATAATAGGTAGGAGAAATAAATCTAGGCACTGCGACAACGGCTCAGATCGGGGGCTGTCACCTTTATCCCCAATCTCTCTATCTAAGCTGTCTCCTTGCAAGCTAAGGGAGGTAGACCCTAACAGAAATGAAGGACGAGAATTGGTTGCAAATCAACCAATCTAGGAGACACAACTAAAACACCAAATACTTGATAAGATTAACGAGATTTCCAAGATTAATTATATTAAAACCAGTGCCTTATGGGGTTAAAAAATCCCGTTATGCAATTAAAGCCAAGTAATGGATGTATAACTGCTGCTATGAAGATACAAATGATATTCGATGATATTCAATAAAAATCACCACAACCATTCATTAAGATACTTAAACCAACTAGCAAAGCTTATCATGAGACGATCATTTAAATTAACATGCCAGATCCTGAAGATATATACACCAAGAAAATTATTAAACCCTTACAGCTCTAAAAATTATAAATTTACAAACTAATTTACAGATTTTGAGGCCCTCATGGCCAGATTTGAACCCATTACAGCACAATTTTTAGAGATTTGAAATTTTGAAGAGAGGCGCAAGCCTTAAAAACCCTGTAAAAACACAATTTCGTCAGATAACATTGAGAAATTAGAAACGATGGGCTTTTTCAGATTTACGAATCTAAGAGTCGGCTGGTCCAACTGAAGACTTCCCCAGATGTTTAAATCTTAAAAAAAAATTCCCTGCACACTTAGATCTGAACTTTAGATCGATAGAGATTTAAGAAAATCACATGAGATCCTTCAGAAAAAATCAAAATGTCATTTTATGAACCCAGAAAACTGCACAAGATACCTGTATGCAGATTAATCCATGAAGGCCATCAACCATAAAAATACCAATAAAAATACCAAATAAAGTAGCAGAGTTTAGAGACAATATCACCACATAGATCTGGAAAAGGAACACCAAAGTTTGTAACCCCAAAGTCTTTATGCTTTATTCATTAAAGAAAATTCACAAGAGCTTCCAAGACAAGTGCACGATTCTAAGATCGGATCACTCAAGACTGACAAAGACCTCTTAATTTATAGGACAAAATATCCAACGGCTAGTTCAGTTGATCCATGTCAAAATAATCTCGACCGTCGATAAGATTTGATCATCTTTTAATCTGAACCGTCGAAATTATAATTTTGAGAAAAAAACGAATTTATGATTTAAATCTATTTTAATTAACTCAAAAATACTATTTTTGAGTTAATTACCCCAAAATTTTGACTTTGACTTAACCACATAGGCCCAAGGGTCCAAAATTTCTTAAAATTCTCAATATTCCCTTGGTCTGCGGCCTTTAAAATTTAATTTATTAAGGACCAACGAATTTTGCCATTTGAAGAATTTTATCTTCACCTAGGACCTAAAATAAATTAAATTTCTGGTTTAAGATTTTTAATTAATTTGACCGGAAAATTTAATTAATTGATTGGGAGGGGATTTTAATTATTTTTTTTTCAACCCTCTTTACATAAGATAATACATTTAGACACATGAAGGGGGAATACCCATTCGTATAGACCCTCAAATAAATACCCAATTCTGCGACTCAAAACATGATCTAGTAGACCAAGTAGCTTGTCATAAAATAATCTAGTCAAATAGCTAGGATTATTCCCAAACTACTTTTACAAGGACCCGATAGAAAACACTAGGACTCACTTAGCGTGCTGATGACAAAATCCACCCTAGCTTTGGGGTGAGGCTGGAGGGGAAAGCTCTGCCGATAGCTTGTGTCGAAAAACACAAGTAAATCAGTGAGACAAAAAACCTCCTAGGATAGAAATCATCACCAACATACTAGGCTTACCTAGGTTGTTACATACATTGACGGTCTTACTTCGATCATTTACATCATAAACATGCAGAATGGGTTTACATCATTTATAAAAACTGTTGTCTGTTGATGAAATCTGGATGACGTGAACCTCGAACATTATAACTCCCATTTGAAAAATTGGGAGTGTACTGCTATGGGGTCGTTGACAAAGTGTGGTCAACATCTGGCTCTACTTGTGGACACGGTGCTTCATTGAAGGAATGTGAGAATCCAGAATCTGCATCCAAGCAACACACAAAATTATATAAGTAGTATCCATCCAAATATCATCATATAACATTAAGCACATGAAAAATAGAAACTCTTCTTTTATTTATTATTCTACTTAACATGAAATGTAAATCTACTCTAACTGCAAAATGAAATGCTGAAATAACAAAGAGTAGGGTTAGAAATACAATACAGAGGATGCCCAATGGCATCAGATGTCATCTTTGAAGAACAACTTGAGTAGTTGGCCATTCGCAGGTAACTGAAGTGGTTCGCCTTCCAACGTGCTCAAGTGAAATGAGTTTGGTCCAGCAATGCCTCTGATAATATAAGGTCCCAGCCACAAACTGTCAAATTTCTTGTGTTTTTCGGGCTTTTCATTTTTTCTGTCCCAAAGTAATACCATGTCTCCAACCTGCAAAGATCTAGATCGAGATGATTTATCAAAGCTTTTCTTAATGTTAGATTGATTCTTACACATATTATCTAAAGCCTTCCTACGAGTTTCATCCAACTGCACAATTTGATCAATTCTATTTTGAACAGCATCTTTATCAGTGGAAAAATGTTGAAGGAGTTGGTAAGCTGGCAATTTAAGGTGAACAGGCAAAGTTACGTCCAAGCTATAAACTAATTCAAAAGGACTTTTACCAGTAGCTTTCTTTTTAGTAATTCTATCTGCCCACAAAGCATACTTGATTTTGCTGTCCCAAGGTCGCTTATTATCTCCTACTATCTTCTTGATAATGGTTATAAGATTTTTATTACTTGATTCAACGAAGCCATTACCCTGAGGATAGAAATTAGATGAATGAGATAAAACAATGCCATACTTAAAACAAAAAGATGAAAATTCAAGAGAACTAAAAGCCTTGGCATTATCAGTAATGATCTTGGCAGGGACACCAAATCTAGTAATGATTTGATTTTCAATAAAGTCGATAATAACCTTTTCATTGGCATTCTTAGTAGGAATGGCTTCAACCCATTTTGTAAAATAATCAGTTGCAGCTAAGATCTAGGAGTAGCCATTGCTATAATTTTCATGGAATTTCCCGATAAAATCCAGACCCCAATGTTGAAAAGGTGCCTCAACAACCACTGGTTGTAGGGGCAGGGCAACTAGCTTCTGCTTCCCAGTGAATAGTTGACAGGCTTGGCAACTTCTAACAAATTTATGCACATCTGAAAAAATCGAAGTCCAAAAATAACCAGCTCTCAAAATTTTGTGGGCGGTAGTTCTAGCAGCATAATGACCACCACAAAATCCTGAATGAAACTCAGAAATCAACCTTTTAGACTCAACCTCATCAACACACCTAAGTATTATCCCCTCGGGATTTCTCCATCCAAGGCCATCCTTCATGAGGCAATACTTAGTGGCTTTTAATCTAAGAGCCCTTCTTCTATGAGCAACTAAATGGTCAGGACATGTAAGATTTAACAGATAATAAATAATGTCCTTATACCATTCATGCTCTCCTAACCTTTGCAGCTCAGGTGAAGATGCATCATTAAGACAGATCAAACCAAGCGCCTTTTCATTACCCTCGGTCAACATCTCAGCCAAGCCTTGACCTTTGACTAACTTAGTGGGTCTAATCTCTAGATCATACTCTTGAATTTTAGTAACCCACCTAGCACGAGTCCCTAAGCAATCAGTTTGAGTTAAGATATCTTTAATCGCGGAATGCGGGACGAAAGCAATAATTTTAGAATAACCCACATAAGTCCTAAAATGCTTAAGAGACTTAACCAAAGCATAGGCTTGCTTTTCCATAGTAGTATACTTTAATTCAGAATTTTGAAGCGCTCTACTCATGAAAGCAATAGGCTGTTCGTGACCTTCCTTATTCTTTTGTAACAAGACACCAGCAATAGTATCTTCAGAAGCGAAAGAGAAAATCATAAAATCCTTTGAGTAATCAGGACTCGCCAAAACAGGAGCTTGAGCAATAGCACCCTTAATTCCTTGAAAAGCCTTTTTACCATCTTCTTTCCATAAAAAATTTACATCTTTTTTAAGAAGACTTTGAATAGGCTTAACTATTTCTGCGTAATTTGGAATAAATCTTCTAAGAAAATTAGTTTTTCCTAGAAAAGACTAAAGGGATTTAAGATTATGAGGTAGAGGAATCTTTTGGATTGCCTCAACTCTTTCAGGATCAATCTTGATCCCATCTTTGGAGATGATGTGACCAAGTAATTTCCCTTCAGTTACTCCAAAAACAGATTTAGCCGGATTCAAGGAAATCCCAAATTCTCTACATCTATCAAAACCCTGCTTAAGATGACCTATGTGAGTAATACCATCTTTAGAAAAAACAGTAAGATCATCCTGATAAATTTCAATAATTTTTTCCATTAAACCTTTAAAAGCACAATCCATAGCCCTTTGAAAAGTAGCCCCAACATTAGTCAAACCAAAAGGCATTCTAATGTATTCGAAAGTACCCCATGGTGTGGTGAATGTAGTTTTGTGACGATCTTCTTTTTTAACCCAAACTTGATTGTATCCAGAAAAACCATCTAGTAATGGCATCATTCCTGAACCTGTTACTCTTTGCAACATAGTCTCCATGTTGGGCAAAGGGTAATTATCCTTTTTACATGCTAGATTAAGGTTTCTAAAATCAACACAAAGTCTAATAGTACCATTCTTCTTCCTAACAATCACCAAGTTGGAACACCATGTTGAATGTCTAGTTTGAGCAATGATTCCAGCTGCGAGCATTTTCGAAAGCTCTTTCTGAACCAAAGGGGATAACTTAGGATTTATTTGCCTAAGCTTATGATGAAAAGGTTTAGCATTCTCATCTTTCAAAGGGATAGTGTGTTGCATGACATCTTCCCTATATCCTTTTAACTCATCATATGAAAATGCTAAAACATCCCTGTACTCATGAAGTAAATTTGTTAACTTTTTCCTTTCTTCTTCACTAGTACCTTTATCGATTTTAACAATCTTAGGATCCTTAGAAGTACTAAGATTTACTTCAATGAATTCACCTGGATCCCTTCTATTCTCCTCTTTCAGCTTTGTGGCATCATGCCAATCAAAGTGTTGTTCTAAAGCAACAATATTCCAAGGAGTAGGATTTATAATATCATCATGATCCTCAGATCCATCCTCCATAGAACTTATCCGAAAATCTTCAAACTCATCCAAATTATTAAGAAAACGAATAGCTTACTTTTCATCATCAAAAACTTGCCAATGTTCTGAATTATCCGGGACTGAAGGTCTGAAAATAATTTCCATTTTTATCTTTTCCTCAATTAATTCGTCAGATAATTGTAAAGTAGAAGCGGCCACAGTGAGCTCATCCGCTAAGGCATTCTTTTCTCTTGGGATAGCTTCAAGGTTAATAGCATCAAAGTGTTCCATAACATCCCACACAACATTTCGATAATTCCTCAACCTCTGATTTTTACATGTGAACTTGTTCTTAACTTGCATGATAACCAGATCAGAGTCTCCCTTGATACTAAGCAACTTAATTCTTAAAGCCTTTGCCAATTCAAAACCCAACAACAAAGCTTCATACTCAGCGACATTATTGGTTGCATCAAACTCAAGTCTATAGGCAAACTTTAAAACACTACCAAGGGGAGACTTCAAAACAATTCCAGCACCCTTACCATACCTGGATGCTGCACCATCAAAATGCATGTACCAAACCTGATCCTTTAAGTCCTCAAATTTCTCATCAACCCTGTCATCTAAGCGAACCGTGAAATCAGACATAATAGCATAATTCCCCATGTCAGGTTGTTCCTTAATTATTTCATTATGAGGTCTTATAGGGTCTTCTACATGGAATCTTCTTTCAGGCTCTCTATTAAGTTTCACAAACCCTTCACCTCTAGGGGAAGGAATCATAGCATAAGACCAGTTCATTTGAATACTTCCTCCTAGATCAGAAGCCCACTTTCTTGATAACAACATACCCCAAGCATCCAGAACATCAACTACAACTATGTCCATAACAATCATGATATCAGGGTAAACCGATAAATGAACTTGTAAATCCTTGATTAACCCATGAACTTCAATTTTCTTAGAATCCATGGCACATATGTTGTAATATGGTCTAGGAACTCTTAAATTGAGCTGTTCCATGACCCTCTTGGTCATGACACACGCTGAAGCACCAGAATCCAGCGTACAATTATTCAATTTATAACCATTAACCATCAAAGTAACAAAAATGGTTGATGATCTTTGTTATCTGATTCCATTTTTTGCAGATATATAGGGGCATCTTGATAAGAAATTTTAGAAGTTTCATTTTGAGTAACATTAACATGTGAAGCTCCAAGAACATCTAAAACTTTAGCTCTCTGATTAGGAAACTTTATAGCTTCAGTAAAAGGTACCAAGATCTTAGCATTTTTCAACCATGCACCCAAATCAATATCCAAACCAGGACTAGGATTAAAAATTCGAGGGGGATTTTGATTATGTCCTTGCTCTTTATCCCTTCTTTGATAAGTTAATCCTTTATCCTTAGCAATTTCCAAAACTTGATCAGGGGAAGGCTTTTCACCAAATAATTTAATCATCAAATCACTCTCATAATCAAAATTATTGATACTATGCGAAGATGTGAAAGGCCTAACATCTTGACTATTTTCCTTAACTTCCATCCAATCTTCCATAGACAAAGAGAACTCCTTACCAACAACATTTATCTGATTACTTGCCCCAAACATTCCATTATTTATGATTCTTTTAACAATGGGACAAGTAACCTCTTCATGAAGAGCATTACAAGCTCTACAATAAGGAAGAGCTTCATCAACCAGATTAGTAGTGTAATATCCCCAAATGGGATATTTCACTGAATTTGCCTAAATTTACGTATATGCCATAAATTCAACATTTATTTAACAAAAGATCGCCATGTAAAATTAAACACATAAAATACTGCAATCAAATACCATATAGAACAAAAGAATCTCATCTTTTATTATAACTAATAAGAGGGATTTACATATAGATCTGACCCAGAAAGTGCTGAGATAGAAGCTGGCCAACAATACAATCTGTTGCACTGCTACACGACGATGGCCTCCCAAACTGAACCGCTGCACTCTCCCTCCGGCAACAGCTGTCACTAAACCCACTGAAGATGATGAAGCCCAAATTGAAGATCTGAATGATCCTCACACCAATCTCTGAAGCTCTGTGAAACTTCTAAGTGATGTCTCCTCAAGAGAGTTGGGTTTTCGTCCAACACTCACAAATCACCCGAGGGTTTCCGTCCTGGGGCTACGGCTGAAGTAGATAACCACGTCCTCAAACCTCTCATACACAAGCAAATGATCTACTCAAAAGATATCTCCTAATGGCCTCCTCCCTTTCTTTTATAGATCTCTTGGAGCCTTCTAGAGCATTATTTTATTATTATTTTATTCATGGAGCACTTTTCCCTTTTATTAAAATATTCCTTTTTAATACAAAAAAGGGTAAATCGGCTACCACGCCTCCTCCGGTCATTGAAATCTGTGTCTAACTGTCCCACCATGTAGGTATCCTCGTCTCGGTTCCAATGAGCTATTACACTAAGGTGTTCCATCATGTATTCCTCCCGGAATGCCACCTTGAGCATAATCCGCTGAGTTAAGCCCATCAATAACTCAAATTTCCGAAAGTTATCGGAATGCATCGGAACGAAAGCCAGACTGCTCGAATGATGGAGTATATCAAGCGAATGCCTCCGGACACCATGAAAACTCCTCAAAACTCCTCCGAAAAGCTCCTGAGCCCACTGATAGCACTAATCCGTATATGTGACCTGTATGCTCCTAACTCTGGAAGTCCCTCCTAGCCCTGTCATGGGTGATACCAAAAAAAGGAATATTACAGACCTTCCACCCCAAGATTGCTTGTCCTCAAGTAATCGAAATATTTGGGCCACTCTGTTGGCCCGCCGCAACTGAGACCCAATGCCTGGATTCCATACAAACCTCTGGGCGCTGCTATGCACCTGTGTCAAACCACTCGGAATAGACCCCTCAATGCCGGGATCCCAAAATGATCTCTCACTGTACCAGCCAACAAACAATCCTCCCGGATCCCATCGCCACCATGGCCAATCATCGCCCAAGTCCCACGGCTCGGACTGCGCACTGCCTATGGCTATGACTGATGATCTAAGAGGTGAAGACCATGACTCCTGCTGCGCTGTATCTGTGACTGTGTAAGCTGTCCCATCAACTGCATACCAACTCATCACCTCTCTCCAATCCAAGTCCTGAATCAATCCCATGCTGACCCTGCTCTCCTAAAATCGGGATGGAGTGCTGAAGAAACGACGACCTATGCCCTCCTGCCAACTGGAATCTGTAACATCTACTATGTCTAAGGGCCCCTGCTCTGCTATGCTCCCTATGAAGAATACCGTACCATCAAGAGGGTACCAACTCATGATCTCCTGCCAGTCCATCCTGGAAGAAGAATCCAAGGTAGCAACAACTGCATATGGAACATGCCTAGAGTGTTGCCGCCAGCCCGTAATCAACTCCCACTACTCTGCCCTGTCTGCCAATGAAAGCTGCCTATAGAAGGAAGCCCCTCTCTCTATAATGGGCCAAAGTGGGCAAGATATGCTGCAAGCCCCATCGATGTACTCCTGGAGAGTGCTACTCACTGGAAATACCGCAGTTCTGCTGACTGCGTGTACATCTGTCTGCGCCTCATCCCTGTGTCGACTCACAGATGGATGCTCCACCATATCCAACAGCTCCTCCCACTCCTGATCAGGAATGTCATGCTCCCGCTGTCTACTGGTCCCCTGCAGAACAATCCCATCAACCTCCAACACCTCCAGAGGATATGGATCTGCAACTGCTGTCACCGTACTCGATGTCAGTGCATCTGACTGCTCCACCTCAATGGCTGACCCCAATGTTCGCTGCATATCCCTCATCGGCTTGATGTGGGCGCCCATCTGGCTCTCCCCCAAAGGAATATCATGCCTGATGTGAATAGTGTCCTCCTCTGCCGACTCAGGCTCCATCACATGCTGCTCTAGCTGAATCGTCACAAGTGACTCTTCACCCAGAGTATCTCCCGCGGAGTCCCGTGACTGCTCACCCTGCACACTGGAACACAGCTCCGGTCTACTGTCATCATCTCTGCATGACTGCTCTCACTCCCCAGAAGCGTCCTCAACTGATCCTATGGACTCATCTGAAGGAGAGTCCTCATCCTGGCATACAGAAGGAACGTCTACCTGCTCTACCTTTGCCACCTCATCTGCATCTCTCAAACATGAGTGATCAGGCCCCCAAGGTTCTTTGCAAATGAAGCAAAGTCCCTTCCTCCTCAGCTCATTTCTGCTGCCTGACCCACCAAATTGGAGCAGCTCCTCCCTGGTCAACTGTCTCCTGAATAGCCCAATATTCTGCTCAACCAGCCCTTGGGCTAGCTCATAAGCAGCATGTGAGACCAACTGCTCTCTCCTCCAAATGCTCAACAACCGAGTCTGCAACTCTCGGCCAATGGTCCCATGGTCTCTCATACATGACGACAAAATGGACCTACATGTGTGCTATAACAGTATTAGGATGATGTCTCCTAATGCTGAAGAAGCATTGGAACATCTGCAGGATCAAATCATCACACTCAAGGTCAAACATGATGACATAAGTCTTGAATGTGGGCATACCCCATAAAATCTCAAGCTTCTTCTCGAAGGTAGACCCTGCGCTGTTGTCCAAATCCTGAAAAGTCTCTACAATCAACCTCATAATCCTCCTCATAATATCATCATTATATGGAGCTATAGGTGCGGTCAATTTCATGACGTTACTGAGGCAAGCTGCAACTGGAAGTGTGACCCCTTCACAAGGTTCCTCAAAGAATTTGGGCTGTATAAAAGCAAGCATAGCAGGCTTTAGAGCCCAAATCAGTTTCTTCCCTTCTGCTTGGTCTATTGTAGACATGAGTTCATTAAACTCTTCTAGTTTGGATAAAACTCTCCATGACATCTTCATGTGTTTCAGATCTGTCCCAAGTGCAGAGATTTTGTGACCAATCCCCAATTCTTCCTGCAAATCTTTTGGCTGTCCTTTTTGAAGGATGGCATAAATTCCTCTTGAAAAGGGTCTGTTGTTTGGCTTTGTTTTCTGGTCTTCTGATGCATGGTGGTTTAAGGAACCAACTTCTATTTTTATTTTCATCAATCTGTTTAGGAATCCCTCCATGGTTCAACCAATGATGTGGTCACTATTTTTCTGAGTGTGTTTTGGGTGTAATTCCTTTGAGAAGTATTTTCAAGCTGTTAGGTAGCAAACTTACTGTAGGTGACTGACATTATTTATTCCAAAAATCATTTACAGCATCCCACACATACCCAGTAGACTTCAAAATAATTTCAGAATACTAGGAAAATAATATTCAACTGATAATATTGAGACAACATAGACTGTAATAGATGTTGCAGACCATCATTATGCAGGAAATAAATGTATGGTAGAGTTCAAATGAGGAACCTGGTATATGACGGCACTGTTGTATGCTATCCCATAGTCTTTAAAAGCTACAGCACTTGCAAGTTGCACCAGACAGTCTTACCCTTCCTTCACGGCCTATACAAGCCTTTAAACTCTCGAAAATTTCCACAGCTTACTCATAAAATGAAGTCCAGGTTTGTTGAAGGTTTGTGGCCCCCAGTGAAGAAAAATATATGCTTTTGTACGTTGCCCTTCAGCGTTTGATAGGAGACTTAATGTGTGCTTCTGTAGTGGCTTGTTAAGTGGAGATTTTTGTCCCTTCACGTCCAAAATGCGAATATCATAAGCGGCCAGTAGCCTATCCAACGAGAATTCCGACCCCTTTTTATAACTAGCGGTTTAGTTCCTTCAAGATAGAGCTTGTCCAGTTAGCTAATGGAGCAGATTCAAAACATCAGGAGTAGCTTTCCACGAATTTCTAAACAGTGAAGCGTGTCAGCTAGATCAACTTGACCGCAATTTTATTCCTGAGATCTCTGGCTCATTTGACCTTCTGGAAAATTTCGAAATTGTCAGCGTGAGAGTTATATTCAACTCTATCAGTCTTTTCCACAAGCAATGCGCAACCTAGGTGACACAAATCAATCTGGCGCTGGAACAATTTGTCCAAGATTGCTGCGACCGCCGTGAGCTCCTCACGAAATTCTGGCTGTGATCGTCACTTCTGTTGTTTTTAACGATCCTTGGCTCTCTGCAATTTCCCTTTTACCATAACCAAAAAGCATTAAGTCGTAAATCTGGGCCTCTAATGTTTATGGCACCATTATACTTGGTCGTTTATAAGATTTGCGGCCCCACTCAAACTTTCCTTTGGCGTTCTGTTGCTATTACGACAGTTGCGAATTATTTCCACGACCTCTTATTAACATGTGACGGCTCTGGTGCCTACCAACGCTGCTTCAGAAAAATTGTGAATGACTCTTGTTCAAGTCGATTTCTAAAGAAATCTCAGCCTTGGGATCAATAAACATTTGACCGTGGGTTCTTATGGAATATAAGAATTAGTCTTCGATAATAATTTGGGCCTTCTATTAATTCCTCCAGGATCACTAACCATTGATAAAGTAATATTCGACCGATTCAACCACTGATTTTTCCGTCCCTATATTTTCAAATGGTGATCACGCTCTATTTTCCGGAGGCAACTTGGTCTTGGCAACTTTCCATGCTACGATGAGGTGGAAATTATGCTAGGGCCCGACTCTTTTCTTTTTTTTTCCTTTTCAATATATGCAGCTCCCATTCTAAATGCTTTATACTACGCTAATGCCATACCATCATAATTTGGCTCACGCTCCTCAAAATTCCCTCTGAGTTGCCGTCAACGAGTTATTTCTCAGCGCGATCTTCCGCTTCGACACTTTCTTGGCCAGTGGCACGATTTGTCGGAAATGGTGTCACTTGGTTAGCTCTGCCCCCTTTGTGCAACAGTGCCTTTGGCCAACAAAAATATGCAGATTCGATTTTTAATGATCTTCTCGCAAATAAGGATTAAACCCAGTTCATCTGAAATACAATATTATTCCGATACATTCTCTTTCGGCACCTTTGAAGGCAATCCACAAATCTGTGTTCAGCAATAAACCCTCAGGCTGGCACGATCACCAGCTCTGATACCACTGTAATATCCCCAAATGGGATATTTCACTGAATTTGCCTAAATTTACTTATATGCCATAAATTCAACATTTATTTAACAGAAGATCGCCATGTAAAATTAAACACATAAAATACTGCAATCAAATACCATATAGAACAGAAGAATCTCAGCTTTTATTATAACTAATAAGAGGGGTTTACATATAGATCTGACCCAGAAAGTGCTGAGATAGAAACTGGCCAACAATACAATCTGCTGCACTGCTACATGGCGATGGCCTCCCAAACTGAACTGCTGCACTCTCTCTCCGGCAACAGCTGTCACTAAACCCACTGAAGATGATGAAGCCCAAATTGAAGATCTGAATGATCCTCACACCAATCTTTGAAGCTCTATGAAACTTCTAAGTGAAGTCTCCTCAAGAGAGTTGGGTTTTCGTCCAACACTCACAAATCACCCGAGGGTTTTCGTCCTGGGGCTACGGCTGAAGTAGAGAACCACGTCCTCAAACCTCGCATACACAAGCAAATGATCTACTCCAAAGATATCTCCCAATGGCCTCCTCCCTTTCTTTTATAGATCTCTTGGAGCCTTCTAAAGCATTATTTTATTATTATTTTATTCATGGAGCACTTTTTTCCTCTTATTAAAATTTCATTTTTAATACAGAAAAAGGTAAATCGGCTACCACGCCTCCTCCGATCACTGAAATCCATGTCTAACCATCCCACCATGTAGGTATCCTCATCCCGGTTTCAATGAGCTATTACACTAATGTGTTCCATCATGTATTCCTCCCGGAATGCCACCTTGAGCATAATTAGCTGAGTTAAGCCCATAAATAACTCAAATTTCCGAAAGTTATTGGAATGCACCGGAATGAAAGCCAAACTGCTCAGATAATGGAGTATATCAAGAGAATGCCTCCGGACAGCATGAAAACTCACCAAAACTCCTCAGCTCCACAGGCCAACGATAGCACCAATCTACATTATATGTGTGACACATCACATCTAACTTTCTGAAGTCCCTCCCTGTACATCCGTAGGTGATACCAAAAAAAGGAATATTACAAGTAGATTCAAGCGGATTCGGACGTCTCTACGCACTCGACTGACCTTTTTTCTGCCAAGTATTATTTCCTCAATTATTATTATTATGATTCCTAGGTTGGGAATTCTGCGTTTGAGCTCTTTCCATTTGAACCAACCTAGACTGTAAAGTGCTTATTTCCATAGGATGGTCGGAGATTAATTTCGCTTGATTAAGCTCCATGCTTTCAAGCTTTTGCATTAACTTTTTCATAGGGTCCTCATCATCTTCTAGAGGTTCTTTACCTTTAGGTCCTTTTAACTTAGTTGCAGCCCTATCAAAACCAAGAATTTCAGACTTCCCAGATGCCCTTTTATCTTTTTCAAGCTCCTCCGCTAAAGATTGACAAGCCTTATAATTTGCAGTTTTAGCCCGCTTTAACTCATATGAAGTATCAGAATTAAAAGCATCAATATAAAAATTCAGAAGAGAGCCATCAGGAGGTTTATGAGTTTGAGATATTTCTCTAAGGATACTATTAAATCTCCTGTTAAATTCTTCAATCGTTTCATTTTCTTTCTTTTTTATGGTACTGATTTCTCTTACCAAATGCCTATCTTCCCTTTTATCACCATACTTTTCCTTACAGGCAGTTACAATTGATTCAAAAGTATCGAATGAATTATCAAGTTTTTCCGTAAACCATTCAGCAACATCCTCACCAAAAGTAAGAACAAAAGTTCTCATCTTTACATCCTCGAAATTATTATTTGCAACTGCAAATATATTCCACCAGTTAGTGAAAGCAAACAAATGAGACTTGACACTAACTACTTCATTTCCCTGAAAAGAAGGTAATTTTTCCATTCCAGTTTGAGGGTTAGCATGGGGATAACCCTGAATATTAGCAAAATTACACGGGGTAAAAACATCCATGATATCGTTTTTAGGTGGATCACAAAAAAGAGAATGGATATCAGAGAGAGCTTCCTGGCCGAGATTATCAAGAAGCGTACGAGAAGAGAGCTTGTGTAATCGGACTCTAAAAACCCTTTCAGGATCTGGAGTAGGATTAATCAAGCTACTTGGATGCCTTCTCGTATAAGTTCTTATGGAAGATGAAGCCAATGGAGTCGCCACTAGGACAGGAAGCTAACCCAAATACCTGAGATGAAAAATGAATAAAGAGATGAATGTCGTAAAGCCAAAGTCCAATAAATGGGACCCCGACAACGGTGCCAAAAAATGTTGTCGCACAGATTGTCTAGGCACCGCGACAACGGCTCAGATCGGGGGCTGTCACCCTAATCCCCAATCTCTCTATCTAAGTTGTCTCCTTGCAAGCTAAGGGAGGTAGACCCTAACAGAAATGAAGGAGAAGAATTGGTTGCAAATCAACCAATCTAGGAGAGACAGCTAAAACGCCAAATACTTGATAAAATTAACGAGATTTCCAAGATCAATTACATTAAAACCAGTGCCTTATGGAGTTAAAAATCCCGTTATGCAATTAAAGCCAAGTAATGGATGTATAATTCTTTGCTATGAGTCTGAAATGATATTCGATGATATTCGGTAAAAAGCACCACAACCATTCATTAAGATACTTAAACGAAGACAAAACTTATCATGAGACGATCATTTAAATTAACATGCCGGATCCTAAAGATATATACACCAAGAGAATTTATTAAACCCTTACGGTATAAATTATAAATTTACAAACTAATTCTGATTTTGAGACCCTCATGGCAGTTTGAACCCATTACGGCCACAATTTTAGAGATTTGAAATTTTGAAGAGAGCCACCAGGCAAAAACCTGTAAACACAAATTCGTAAGATACATTCAGGAAATTAGAAACAATGGGTTTTTTTAGATTTATGAATCTGAGAGTCGGCTGGTCCAACTGAAGACTTCCCTAGACGCTCAAATCTATAAAAAAAATTCCCTACACACTTAAATCTGAACTTTAGATTGATAGAGAGTTAAAAAAATAACATGAGATCCTTCGGAAAAATCAAAATGTCATTTTATGAACCCAGAAAACTGCACAAGATACCTGTATGCAGATTAATCCATGAAGGCCATAAACCATAAAAATGCAAAAATAAAGTAGCAGAGTTTAGAAATGAATCACCACATAGATCTGGAAAAGGAACACCAAAATTTGTAACCCCAAAGTCTTTATGCTTTATTCATCAAAACAAATTACAAGAGCTTCCAGGGCAAGTGCACGATCCTAAGATCGGATGACTCAATACTGACAAAGACCTCTTAATTTATAGGACAAAATTTCCAACAGCTAGTTCGGTTGATCCATGTCAAAATAATCTCGACCGTCGATAAGATTTGATTATCTTTTAATCTGGACCGTCGAAATTATAAATTTGGGGAAAAAACGAATTTATCATTTAAATCCATTTTAATTAACTCAAAAATACTATTTTTGAGTTAATTACCTCAAATTTTTGACTTTGAATTAACCACCTAGGCCCAAGGGTCCAAAGTTCCTCAAAATTCTCAATATTCCCTTGACCTGGGGCCTTTAAAAATCCATTTTTTAAGGACCAACGAATTTTGCCCTTGAAGAATTTTATCCTAACTTAGGACCTAAAATTAATTAAATTTCTGGCTTTTGATTTTTTTTAATTAATTGACCAGAAAATTTAATTAATCGGCTGAGAGGGGATTTTAATTATTTTTTCCAACCCTCTTTACATAAGATAATACATTTAGACACATGAAGGGGGAATACCCATTCGTATAGACTCTCAAATAAATACCAAATTTTGCGACTCAAAACATGATCTAGTAGACCAAGTAGCTTGTAATAAAATAATCTAGCCAAATAGCTAGGATTATTTCCAAACTACTTTTACAAGGACTCGATAGAAAACACTAGGACTCACTTAGCATGCTGATGACAAAATCCACCCTAGCTTTGGGGTGAGGCTGGAGGGGAAAACTCTGCCGATAACTTGTGTTGAAAAACACAAGTAAATTAGTGAGACAAAAAACCTCCTAGGATAGAAATCGTCACCAACATACTAGACTTACCTAGGTTGTTACATACATTGACGGTCTTACTTAAATCATTTACATCATAAACATGCAGAATGGATTTACATCATTTATAAAAACTGTCGTCTGTTGATGAAATCTGGATGACGTGAACCTCGAACATGATAAGTCTCATTGGAAAAAATGGGAGTGTACTGCTATGGGGTCGTTGACAAAGTGTGGTCAACACCAGGGTTGGGTCAAAATTTCTACACATCCAGGGGCTGATCAGGGTGTCCGAGAATTGTCCGAGTAAACCGGAAATTCAGTCACAGAAGTTTCAAAATTGATCTGCCATTATATTTCCCTGTAAAGATATCATTTGCTGAAGAATTAATAAAACCCTCATTTGCTGCGTTGGTTTTCCCACATTGGATTTTTTCTGGGACAATTGTCCAAAAATAACTGTGTACATGTGATTGATTCTTGTGCTTATGTTCTCTACTATTTATTTCTTTGCATATATAGTTGTGAATGTTGCAGTAGTATTTATTTCGATATTTGCCAGAAGATTTCTGAATAATAACTTATTGAAATAATAAGTAGGAGAAATAAATCTATTACTGCAAATGTTTAATTTTCAGTTTGAAAATTTCACACAACAGTGGGACGAAGCAAGTGAAGGAAGAGGAGAATGTGGCCCTTGCATCAAAGGGGCAGCAAGAGCAGCGCAGGAGGAAGAAGGACATTTCCAAGGTCAAATGATTTAGATGTGGTAAATTTGGTCACTACAACACTCAATGTCCTCTCAGAAAGAAGGACACAGAGGAGAAGCAAGATCAACAGGTTGTATCCATGGAGATCGACAGGATGTCCTCCATATTCGAGGAAGAGTTTGCCATGATCACGATATACCTCTTAGAGTGAGTTGGGGGTGATTTTGTTTTGTATCCCCAGAGAGAGTCGAGACATGATGGGCAAGATTCTTGAGGAGTTCCACCTCATGAATCAATACCTTGCTACAAGAGCCCATAGCACGTAGTAGCAAGATGGATCAGTGGCAGTTGGTGCAATCGGGTGCTAGAGTGACAAATGCAGTAGCTAGTAGCGGTCTGAGACTGAGCAGCGCAGAGCAGAGTTGGAAGTAGTGCAGTTGGCACAGTGCAGAATCAACAACAACGCAGAGGCTTCAGTGACAGTGCAGAGTCTAGCAGCAGTTAGGACTCGGGTGACAGATGCATCGCACTGATAACAGTTGGTTCAGTGTGTTGGATATTTCTCAGTTGCAGCAACAACATATGCGAGGGAGTTGCAGTGCAGATGCAGCAATTGGCAGTAGTTCAGCAGGGTCAGTAGCAGCACAGATGCAATGTAATATCCCGGAAGGGAAATAGACAGCAATACAAGCATACGACAATATGGAAAATGCCAGAAATAGAACATAAAGCAAATACTCATAAAAATGCCAGGAATGCTAAGCCCTTTTATTAATCTGAGAATGTAATGAAATACAATGGATAATCAGAATGATAGCACCTATTCTTGCTCAAAGCAAGTGAAGAACTCTCTCAGAAAGATAGAAAAGGGCTGCCACAAGAAACTGCGTCCTAGCTGCTAGGAAACTGCTGTAAACTGCTGCTGCTGCGGGAATGAACTGAAACTAGGGGCTGATCCCCTTGTCGGAATGGGCTGAAAATCTGTAAATCACCAATACTTGTCAACCCGGACCAAACCCAGAAACCATAACAAAAATGGACCACCTCCGAAAATCACCAAGGAAACCCTCCTCAAGGAATTACGCTGTCCCTCCAGGCCCAGCGCAGATGCCAAATGATAGACGCTGAAACAGAGCCACAAACTCCCCGGAAAATCTCCAACTGGTAAAGGCTGAGCCTCCACACCGGATCTCACTGAAACTCCTGCAGAAAACCCCGCACCGGAACACCTCCAACAAGAACTGCGTCCTCTCTCCCAGGGACTGCGCAGTCACCAAAAGAAGCTCAGCTCTTTCGCAAAACAAACAACCAAATCTCCCATAAAAGACTGAAGGAAAAACCTTGCCCGAGCAGGCACTCGAAGTCCCCCGGGGCTAAGGGCGAGATCTCTGACCGGAGACACTCAACGCACTAAACAGTGCTGCAGACAAGCTAAACAGCTAGCGTGCTCAAGAAGACAAAATTCTAGCTCAAATATCATCAACAACAAGAATGCCAAATGAGATGGCACTCCCACCTTTTATAACGCTGGCCCTCCTCAAAAACCCTAACGTGGTCCCTCTCTCTCCCACGTGCTCCTCATAAGACTGCGCAGAAGCTCCTAGAGGCTACGTGAGCCTCCTCTCATACGTGGTGTGGACCCCCAAGGCTCCCCCTTAAGTTATAACGTTGCATCTACTAGGGAAACACTTTATTTTATTTAAGTGAGTTAGACCCCCTTTTCTCACTTTTATTTATTAATAAACTATAGTCGGCAAAACTATACAAA
The DNA here is from genome assembly GCA_034641835.2 of Pinus albicaulis. Taxonomy (NCBI): domain Eukaryota; kingdom Viridiplantae; phylum Streptophyta; class Pinopsida; order Pinales; family Pinaceae; genus Pinus; species Pinus albicaulis. The sequence goes on from JAXQQM020069623.1 coordinate 91,852, forward strand.
AATCAAATATTCCAATTAGCGGTGCTAATTAGGAATATTACATGCAACGCATATCAGAGTTTCACAGTAGTTTATGGGCAGTAGTAGCCAGACATCAGCAGCACAGCAGGAGATGGTGCAGAGGCAGTGTATTGTAGCAGCAATTGCAGTTGCAGTACTAGAACACTTTCCTCGCTAAGAGGGAGTGTTAGTTTTTGTAGCATCGGATGTGTTCTAGCCACAAGATTTGGCAGAGTGACTAGAATACATGTATTCTCCAAAACCCATAAATCGTTTCTGGAAAATCCACTAGAGATGACTTAATTAAAATAATTAATCAGTTTTTAATATTTCCTACGTCTAAACTTACGAAATATGATTAATTAAAAGGTATTAATTAAGTCATGGTGAGAATATTCTAGAAAAATACTTGGATCGAGTTCTAGTTAATCTTAGCCATCGATTAAGTTTTAATCGTGGTCGTTGATGTCTCAATGAGAGATTATAAGAAGAAACTTGATGGGACTTGGAGAACACACTTGAGTAGTTCGATTTCACTGGCAGATCGATTTCCAGTGTAGCAACGTTTTTGTTGCCGGAGAGAGAGCTAGTGAGCTCGAAGCAATGAGAGAGGGGCAGGGATAGTAACCCCGGAGGAAGATTTTCGAGTTCCAGTGAGTGCATTGCAGAGAGGCAGTGAGTTCCACAGAGAGGAAGTGCAAAGCCACATAGAGGCAACGGAGTGCTTTAGAGGAGATTTTGTATTTTACTGGGGAGAAGCAGTGATTCAGTGCCAGAAGTCGAAGAGAGAGTCCGGAGGCTAGAAGGATCCATTTTCCAGACAACAGCTAGTCAGATTGCGAGAGGAGAAGCAATTTCATGATTATGGGACGCAGTACTGTGTAGGCTGACGGAGTCACTACGTAGAGGCAACAAGGAGCATCTCAACTTGAGCTGAGGCCAGTGTTAGATTGCCTGTGGGTGTGAGATTTTTCTCACTAGATTCACTATCGGTCATTTCTCTGCATGGATTGATAGATTTAAGTATCCATAGTTTTGTAATCAGATTTACTACTGCATAATAATCAAACCCTCACTTGCTACACCAGTTTTCCCGAGTTGGTTTTTTCCAGGGACTTAGTCCAAAAATAAATGTGTATTTGTGTGTGTGCATCTATTCTTGCAGCATTATTTTTCTTTCGCGGTATTTTATGTGTGAAGGTTGTAGTGTATTAGTTTCGATATTTACCATAGAACACAATAAATAATTTGTTCAATTTATTTAACAGAAGAAACTAAATCAATTGCTGCAGTAGGATTCAGGGTTAGTTGAATTTTCACAACGACAGGGTACAAGAATTTCTATCCGTTGTTGGAATGGCAATGGATCTTTCTGGTCTTCACCGGGACTCTTGTATGACGCTCTCGAATCAACGAACATCCTCTTCGTGACCGAGACTCATGCAGGCCCTGATCGACCTCTCCCAGATATTGTAGGTTACCATTGGTTCTCAGTTGGTAGGCAGGAGACGAGGAGCTCAGGAGGGTTTAGAGGATTAGGTGGAGTTGCTTGTTTGGCTAGTGACTCACTCTGGAACAGGGTATCTTTGGTAGCCGAAGATGAGTTTTCCAGGTTTATGTGGATTCAGATTAGCGTCGAAGTCTCTCCTCCGAGGGTCATCTACATTACATTTTGTTACTTTCCCCCAGCCTCTTCACCATTTTCCATCCATAATGACTCAAATGGGGACCCCTTTACATGTGGCCGACCTTCACCTTTTGGAGAACTTATTTACATATTTTGATGCATATTTTTCCATTGGAACGTGCCTTTGGATTGTCTTCATAATTTTCAAAGAAAAAGTTACATATTTGAAGGCATTTCCCACAACTTGGATTTATGTCACATCCATGGAGGTGTTTCTACATATGTTGAGGTATGAATCATCATTACTGTGGGCTTTGGGCATCAATTACAAAGCAACAAAAAGGTTTCTAGAGAACACCCTTTATGATAGGATGGCAAGTGTCATTTAAATGCCCTCTCACAATGTTTATAGACTTTTCAAGGGCATTATTAGTAATTACAGTTTGGCACTTGCCGAGGGCATATTACTAAATATGTTGTGATTTCTCTCTTCAAAAAGTGATACAATACATTTTGTTTTCTGGGAAAATCGATACACTATAAAGTACTTATGCACATGTCATATACTATTATTATATAGATATAATGATTTATATATTAAATATATTTAGAAACAATTTGTATATGTATGTAATATGTAGCTACACAATATATATTCAATATTGGTTTACATATATGCATAATATACGTATGTTAATGCATGTATAATGTAAAGATTAATATCAATAATTAACATATTCTATGCATGCTAGTAATTTTTGAAGGATTATTAACTCGCTCTCTCGAGTTCCATTTATAGAATTCATCAATTGAAGAGTATACATGTTTCCATGCGGATCTCAATTTCCTTTTGTTCCAATACCATTATAATTGACAGTAACTCATACTTGCACAATAATCACTTAACAACATACACAGAAGAATGTTGCATAGCAGTTACAAGTTCTCATCACGTCAAGTTATGATTGACAGCATCAAATGGACATTGATTCCATGATTTTGTGAATCATCTCAGGCTTATGTATATAATTGTTAGTGAACATTTTATTTGTGAGCTATCAGTCACACTGAACTAAATTAGTTGGTTAAACTCCTCTGCGTATTTTCATCTACAGTTAATGTGAGGTAGGTAAACTCCTCTGCATATTTCCATCTACAGTTAATGTGAGGTGTTACCACTTCACTGTATAGTAAACGTCTAAAACAATGTAAAGCGAGCTATATAAATTCTGTGAGCTTTGGAAGCATCTCACAGTAAATGTTTTCAAGGTTTTCATTCCCAACCATGGAACAATATTATATTATAGTCTATGGTTGGTTCCACACCATGTAGGAATGGAAATAAATACAGATTCATATACGGAATCTGCTGGATTTTTTGAAAAGTTAGGATCTGGACACGACACACGGAGAAACATATCATTATGTCAAAATAAATTATAAACCAGAACTATGGACAATTCAATCTTCCAATATATATATTTCACTCCAAATCACTGCCATGAAGGAACAGATCTGTGTTTTAGAGGGATTTTTTTAAAGGTAAAAGTTATGGTTTTAGAGCCCCGAGCAGATCTGGGGTGAACCTTGTCAATCTAGATGTAGATCTCTGGAAATACAGATCACAGATCCTTGTAGTTCTGTGAATCTGATAGCATATTTTTTAATAAATAATAATAATAATAATCTAATTTCAAGGCCACGACCAATACACACACCAAATTGGTGTATGAGATCCCCTTTGTTTGTGGGACAAGGGACCCACCTCGACGCAGTGATTTGACTGCTAAATTCTACAGAGGTGTATATATTCTACCCTCTGGATTTGAACCTGTGGCCTCTTACGAAACACATGATCTTTACCGTTAGGCCACTCACGCTGTACAAAATCCTAATGGTCTACTCTACCTAACCCTACAGACTCCTACAATTTACAACTCTTCATTTTGTATCTATATGTGACCAAAAGCAAGCCCCAGGCTCCAAACATATTGCTTTAATGAGGCCTGGACGAGTTAAAAAAGTAGCAAATAATAAGTCCAGCTGATCAAAAAATGGTGTGTAAAAAATATATTCAAGGCTTAGGAATGGTTTGTTTTGTAAGGCTCATGAATTCTTTTGTGTTTTACTTATATCCTCTTTAAACCTATCTGTTTTAGAGTTTTCTGTTATGTATTTCCAATTATATTGAATTTGAACTTTTTTCACCAACATGCATTATTTTTGAAGAATTTGAACTTTTTTAGACTTCTTGGATTCAGTTACATTTGTTACACTTCTAATTGCAACTATTCTCTCATAAACAAGGCATTTGCCGTTCAATCTCACATTTTGGCTGTCTTCTAAATATTGGAAAAACAAGAACATTGAGCATTGCATAGTTACCTCCTAATGTAAGAACTTCAGGTAATGTGAACTAATCTGAATACAAAATCCTTATTGAATGCTGATGCACCAGGATCTTGTCAAAATTTACTTTTAAATTCAAAACTTAAAGCAATATAGGCTAGGATTGCTGTACTTAATAAATCATTTACAATGACATTATATCCTGTCACTGGGATTTAGTTAGTTCTCTGATATTCTGTTTATGATAAATAGGATATGGTTGGTTAAGAGTCATGATTCATTTAAGGAAGTTTTATTTTTCAAATATGGTTAATTATTATGTGTTTATATCTTTTAAATGTTTCTCTCTACGAATAAGGGAAACAATCCTTATAATCTACTTTAATGAATTTGCTTGCAGGCTTCTGGTGCTTATGTTTTTCGTCCCAATACTTCAAGATGCTTCCCTGTTGGGACTTCCAGCAAGCAGGTTTGTGAGAATTGACCGTTGCATTGGTACATCAACAACATTTAAGCAGAGAAATGTTGCATCATCTAGGATAACATGCACTGGGAGGATGAGTTATCTGCATTCTTTCTTATCCAATAGAATATTCAATATTATATATGATCTAAACTTAGTTCCAACTTCCAATTAGAAGTGTCTTTTATGTATGAATTTGTAGTATGGATTTTGAAAACGCCTTCGAAACTAAATGAACTATACTTTACCTGTTGAGCTGGGTAATGTTAAGGCATGGCTCTCACCATCTTAGTTTAAGTGTTTCTAACAAGTGGTGACTCTTAGCAACTTTTCTGAATGGACAGGTTATTCAATCAGTTATAAAAGGAGACCTAGTGAGTGAAGTGCATCAACAGTTTTCCCCATGGGTGTCACAGGTTTGTTTTCAAAAATGCATATCATTTAGAATCTTAAACATATAATGAGTGTCATTGTGGATCCATTGTGCTGTTGGTAAATCTTGGGACATTATAATATTGGAGAAATTATTTAAATGGTTTTTCAACTTTTAGCTAGATCTACATTCAAAGATAACAATAATTGAAAGAATAATTTCTCAATAGAAAGATATTAGCAATTTAGGGCTATAAAATATCAAAAGTAGGATTTTTCTTAATGTAAATCATTAAATGTCAAGACTCAGAACCCTACTTTTTCTGAATTGTGGGCTTCATTATCTTCAGTGGGGATCCATCTTTGTTGATTTTGTAGCATCCAAGGTCTCTCAAAGTGGAGTTTGTCCTGCTCCTAATCCAAAATCAGACAGGCAGTGATATCCATCACCTTTGCTCCTTGGGGAATTAATCCCAAGGGGTTTGATTGGAAAGTTTAGGAATGCTGCAACTGTCGCCGAGAAAAATCCTCACTTTAGAGTGTGAAAATTTGGCAAACCCCGAATCCTATTGCAGCAACTGGAAATAATTCTCCTAATTGTTAAATTAAATCTTAACAATTTATTTACTGTTTGCTATAACAAATACTAAATCAATCACACTACCACCTACACAAATAAAATACTGCGGAAGAAATAAACACTGGAAGAAATATAAGCACACACAAACTAATACCGTTATTTTTGGACCAATGTCCCCGGAAAAACCCAACTTGGGAAAACAGGTTCAACAACTGAGGGTTTTATTATTAAGCAACAATGAAATAATATGAGTACAACTAGATGCCCAAAACTGACAATGCTACAGAGAAAACTGGCAAGAAATATCTAGTGAGGAATTTCCTTACTCCACAGGCGAATCTGAGCACTGACCTCAGCTTGAAATTGAGTTGTCCAAACTGCCTTTGCCCAGTCACTACGTCACTCAGCTTGGAACTACTTCTCCGACTCTCCTTGTCTCTGGAACCTCTGCCCAGCTTCCGACACTGAATCTTTGCTTCTCCCCAACAAATACGAAATTACCTCTAGAGGCTACCGCGCTCTTTGCGTCAGCCTCTCTGTGGCTCTTTTGCCTTTTTGCAAATGCACTTGCGGGAACTAGAATCCTTCCTCCAGCTTCACTGTCTCTGCCCCTCTTTCACTACTTCGATCTCACTGAATCTCTCTCGGGAAACAAACAACTGCTACTCTGGAAATCGATTTCCCAGTAGAATTGAACTGCTCAAGTGATTTCTCCAAGCCCCGTCGACTTCTTCTTATAATCCTCTGTTGAGACTTCAACGACCAAGATTAGATCTTAATCGATGGCTAGGATTAACTACAAATCGATCCATGTGATTATCTTGAACATTCACGCCTTGACTTAATTAATTTTGATTAATTAATCATATTCACTAAGTTTTGACTTAGGAAATATTTAAAAAATGGCTAATAATCTAATTAAGTCATTTCCAGGCGGAATTTCCAGAAACGATTTCTGGGTTTTGGAGAATACATGTATTCTAGCCTCTCCACCAAATTTCGTGGCTAGAACACATCCGTTGCTACAAAAACTAACACTCCCTCTTAGCGAGGAATGTGTTCTATTACTACTGCCCTCTTGGAAGCAACACCTGCACCACCTCCTGTCGTGCTGCTGCTGCCCACCAACCACTACGCAACTCTGATATGAACTGCACTTGTGCTGCTACTGACCCTGCTGAATTGCTGCCAACACTGCAACTCCCTCTCATCTTTTGTTGTTGCTACTGCAACATCTGCAGCGGAAAAACATCCTAAATACTGAACCAACTATGTTCAGTGTGATGCATTTGTCACTCGAGTCCTAACTGATACTAGCGACTGCACTGTCACTGGAGACTCTGCATTGCTACTGACTCTGCACTGTGCCAACTGCACTACTGCCAACTCTTCACTGCACTACTCAGCATCTAACTGCTACTAGTCTGCAACTGTCACTCTGGCATCTGACTGCACCAACTGCCACTAGTCAATCCTGCTACTAAATATTGTGGGCCCCCGTAGCCAGGTATTGATCCATGAGGTGGACTCCTCAAGGATCCTTCCCATCTATAGTTGTTTGTGGCTACAACTCCAAATCACCCCACCTCACTCTTGGAGGTGTATCAACGATCATGGCGAAGTCTTCCTCCAACTTGGAGGACAACCTATCGATCTCGGCATGAGTTGTCGCCTAGTCTTGCTTCTCTTCCTTGTCCTTCTTCCTGAGAGGACACTGGGTACTGTAGTGACCGAGCTCACCACACCTGAAGCGCTTGACCTTCAAAAGGTCCTTCTTCTTCTTATTCTGCTCCCCTTGTCCCTGACTAGGATCCTCTGATGCGAGGGCCACATTCTCCTCCTCCTTCACCTGCTTCGATCTGCTGCTCCTGCTGCCACTGATGGAGCTCTTCACTAAGTCTCGCCTCAACTCCTCCTGCTGCAAGTTGGACTACATCCTGCCCCATCTTGGCAAGGTTTCACTGCCCAAGATACTTTGGACAAATACCTACCACTCCTCTGAGACACTGCTGGGTGCCACTCACTTTAGCTCTATGGCTTGAGGTGCTGCTCCAACAGTCGCAAGCTAGACTCGGATCTCCTGAATCTTGGTAAGAAAGGGGTCTATGCGCTTCCCTTTCTGCATCCTGGTGCATCTCAGCTTCTCCTCCAAGTATATCTTCTACTGCTCGGAAGAGCCCTAGTATAGGCTGGAAAGTGTATCCCACATCTCTTTGGTCGTTGTTTGGGCCACTATGTGTGACACAATGTGATCTCGAACACCATCAAGGATCGATATATTTTCCTTCGACATCTACTTCTTGTACTGCTTCAGCAGATCTGCATATGTGGGGACTTCTACCACATTATCAATATAAACTTTGATATCATACTCATCTAGAAGGAAAGAGATCCTTGCCTTCTAGATAACATAGTTGGAAGCCCAATCCAACCTGTCTTGATCTCGAAGCCTAGCAGTGGCCATCTCAAACAATGTCGAAAATCTCCTCTTCCCTTCTGCTCAATTGCTGCTAGGCTATTCACACTCCCTTCTGGAGTGAGAAACTCTACTCACAACGACTGCTGATCTGCAAGGGAAATCAAACTTTGTAATATTCCGAATTAGCGATGGCTAATTGGAAATATTAATTTTGATTAATTTTTCCTACTATAGTTAAATTATAAATAAAAGTGAGTAGAGGGGGACATAACTCACTCTAAACATAAAGTTCACTCCCTAGTAGACACAACGTTGTAACTTAAGTGGGCCAAGGGGGGCAAAGAGACCACGTAGAGAGGGGACCCACTAGAGCACGTAGAGGGACTGCGCAGGTTGAGTTGGCAGCGTGGGGCCAAGAGAGGCTACGTTGGAGATGATGGGCCTAGGGTTTGAGAGAGAGGCCAACGTTACAAAAGGAGGAGAGCCTCCTCATTTTGGTCATTCGATGTTTATGATATTGAGCTGGTCACTTTGACTTCTTGAGCATGCTGGTTGTTTAGCTAGTCTGTAGCGCTGTTTAGTGCACCAAGTGTCTCCGTTCGAAGATCTCACCCTCAGCCCCGGGGGACTTCGAGTGCCTGCTCGGGTGAGGTAGTCCCATCAGTATTTTTGCAGGAGGATCGAGTTGAGGCTTGGTGGAGGAGCTTGGCATCTAGTGACTACACAGTCTTGAGAGGGAGGACACAGTCCATTTCTTGGGAGCTCCGGATTGGTTTTCTTCTGAAGGTTTCGAGCTTTGAGATTGAGCAAGGGGCCAGCCCTTGCTTATTGGAGGATTTTGGCATAGTTTGAGGCAGTATCTTGGTGGATTCCCTTCAGTGTCAACGCAGAGCCTTGGAGGATAGCGTAGATCCTCAAGGGGGTGATTTTTGGGGGTTGGCTATTTCAAAAACGCTCTCTGGGCTTTTCTGGGTTTGGTGAGTAGGGGTGGATTACAGAGTTTCAGCTTTTTCTGAGTAGGGGAGCAGCCCCAAATACTCATTTTGGTTCCAGCAGTAGCAATAGCACAACAGTTCTCCGACAGCTTGGACGCAGATCAGAGAGCAGCCATTTCTTTGTCATTCTGAGAGCTTTTATTCACTTGCCTGGTGCAAGTCTAGGTGCCATCACTCTGATCACCTATTGTACTCATTTCTATTCTCAGTATAATAAAATGGCTTAGCTTTCTCTCTATATTTCTGAGTATTTGTAAAATGTTTTACATATGCTATTGTATGCTTGCACTATTGTTCTTTCTCTCTTTGAGCATTCCAGACAGTATACCACTTGGTGTGTTTTTCCCATACTCTTAGACAGAGTCTGGAAAGGGCTAGTAGCCTCCAGATCTCACCCTCTTCTTAGAGGTGACATATCTGGTAAGCGCCCTCCCAGTCCATCTCTGGTTGGAGTTGGCTTGTGTTTGAGAGATATCCCTGAAAAGGGATATTACAATGGTATCGGAGCTTAGATCTGGCTCAGCCTGTGTAGCTAGTTGTCTATGACACTGGGGGAGAAACCCTACATCTGCTACAGAGGTAGGAAGTACAGAGATATTGAGCGTAGGTTGGAGAACACCTACGGAGAGGGTGACTGCGTTCGGGTGGTGGACGCAGAATAGGAGGAGCCTGTGGTAGACGCAGAACAGGGGGAGCCAATGGCAGATGATAGTGATGCAAAACAGTTTGGGGAAGCACTCAAATCAGTGCAGGATCTAGCGAGGTAGATCGAGATGATGGGTCAGAGATTCACTGCTATGGAGGCTAGACAGCGTGAAACCCCAAGGGGTTTCCAGATTGGCGAGGGATCGAGTACATCCCACCATTTGCCGGAGCATGATGCCACTCAGCATATGGCATCGCATGCACCCACACGTTCCACTATGCCCACTTTTTTGGGTGCAGACACTGGGGCAGGAGCACAGCAGGAGCCAGAGCCTGGCCACATGGGTGATTATTTTGCTGAGTACCAGGCATATGGGCAGGAGTTCAGGGATGCCCTTTCATTCAGAGACTTTGTTCAGCTCCAGCGAGACAGCAGACCCCGCGACCATCACAGAGGGCACCGGCATTATCATGATGGAGACACCCAGCATACACCGAGCCGATTCCATTTGCCTACGTTTGATGGTTCATCAAACAGTTAGGCAAAGTCTTGGGTGGAGAAGCTGGACATATATTTCTAGCTCAACTAGATGGTAGAGACGGAGGCCATCAAGGTGGCCACACTGCATTTGGATGGCGAGGCTCAGGACTGGTGGTTCCATGGGATGGTTACACTCGGGCATTCCACAGTGACTACCTATGCCGAGTTCACTCGGAGGTTGATTGAGAGGTTTGACCAGAGGGATCCGAAGGAGCACTTTGTTGAGCTGACGAGGCTCAAACAGACCGGGAGCCCGAAGACGTATATTGCAAATTTCCTGAGGATTTCAGTGATGGTGCCAGATCTATCCGCAGCACGGATGATCTACATGTTTGTTGAGGGGTTAGCAAAGCCACTTTAGGGTCTAGTCAAATCCACTAGACCAGCCACACTCCAGGACGCCATTGGCAGGACCCGGGATTTGCAGGATGCCTTACCCAGGACCAAGACACCTTACCCCCAGAGACAGGCTTTCCAGCCAAAGGGGAAGGATGTGAGGATTCTACCTCCGAAGGGGAATCAGGGTAGGGTACAGCTAGATGATGATGCCAGGAGGGAGTTGAATAAGAAGATGTTGTGCTTTACCTATCAGGAGCCGTGGGCGCCAGGACACAGATGTGTTGCTGGCAAAGCACATTTTATTGAGGTCTTCTCCGAGAGTAGTGTCCTTTGCCACCTCCACCCCCAGAAGCAGGAGGTGCGACCTTTGCACCTACCAGAGGGACCCTAGCAGCATTGCGAGGAGTTCCCAAGTACCTGACCCTGCGCGTACGTGGGCAGCGAGTGTCAGTACTGGTGGACAGTGGGGCAACCCACAACTTTATCGATGCACAGATGGTAGAGCGAAGAGGCATACAAACAGAGAGCTTCGATGGGTTTTCAGTCTTAGTCCCAGGAGATCAGGCTATGTAGTGTGCCCGACATGTTCCAGAGTTGTCAGTGACGATGGGCACCTACACATTGACTGACCACTTTTTCGTGGTCAACATCCCGGACACCAACATGATATTGGGTGTACAGTGGCTTATCACTCTAGGGAAGGTCACCACGGATTGGAAGGCCTTGGACATGGAGTGGGATGATGAGAAGACCAGGAGGCATGAGAAGATACGGGATCAGCAAACATATCTGCCTCAGACTGTTTCAGCTCACCGAATGGAGGCAAACTTCCAGAAGGGAGACATAGAGTGGGCAGTAGAGCTGCATGCATCAGAGGTAGAGACTACAGGGCAGACAATGCATCCGGAGATACAGTCCATCCTTGACAGGTATGCCACGGTGTTTGGGGAGATTCCGCCAGGTCAGCCACCGGATCGGGGGTTTGAGCACACTGTAGAGCTAGAGCAGGGCATTCAGGCCGTTATTACCACCCCCTATAGGCATCCTAAGGCCTATCGAGACGAGATTGAGCGGGCCATCCAGGAGTTGCTGGCTCTTGGACACATTCGACCGAGCACCAGTCCTTTTGTTTCTTTGTGGTATTGGTGAAGAAGAAGGACGGCACATTGAGGATGTGCATTGATTATAGGGCCCTAAACAAAAAGACCCTGAAGAACAGGTACCCTATACCGAGGATTGATGAGCTGATGGATGAGTTGAGGGGAGCACAGTTCTTCTCAAAGATTGATTTGAGATCCGGGTACCATCAAATTCGCGTGAGGGAGCAGGACATTCCCAAGACCGCTTTCAGGTGTCATTATGGCCACTTCGAGTTCTTGGTGATGCCCTTTGGGCTAACCAACACACCAGCTACCTTCCAGTCGTGCATGAACCACATCTTCCGTAGTCACTTGAGGAAGTTTGTGTTGGTCTTCTTTGATGATATCCTTATATAGAGCAGGACTTGGGAGGAGCATCTTCAGCATCTAGAGACAGTACTGCATATTTTGGAGGAGCAGCAGTTCTATGCTAAGCTCTCCAAATGTGAGTTTGGGTTGATGGAGATGTTGTACTTGGGACACATCATAGGAGTGGACGGAGTGAGAGTCCACAAGGAGAAGATCAGGGCCATCAGAGATTGGCCAGAGCCGAGAAACGTGACGGAGCTTCGAGGATTTATTGGTATCTGTACTTATTACAGGAAGTTTGTCAAGAGTTTCTCTCAGCTCGCTGCACCCCTGACAGATCTGACGAAGAAAGGGGCATTTAGCTGGACAGATACAACACAGCGAGCCTTTGACAGGCTCAAGGAGGTTATGAGCAGCTGCCCAGTGCTTGCGTTGCCAGATTTTACGCAGCCTTTTGTTTTGGAGTGTGATGTGTCGGGAGAGGGGATCGACGCAGTGTTGATGTAGGGAGGCCACCCTATAGCCTATGAGAGCCGGAAGCTCCTTCCTCATGAGGGTTGTATGCTATATACGACAAGGAGATGCTGGCCATTATGCATGCATTGGCCAAATTTCGGCAGTACTTAGTGGGTAACAGGTTCAGGGTGAGGATTGATCACAACAGCCTCAGGTTCTTTTTAGAGCAAAAGCAGCTACAGGAGAGGCAGCAGAAGTGGATCAGCAAGATTCAGGCTTATGACTTTGACATTGAGTATGTCAAGGGGAAGAACAACGTGGTAGCCGATACACTTTCACGTAGACCAGCCACGTTGTCTCTGATGAGTTTGGATATAGATTGAAGGGCTCAACTTTTAGTGGAGTACTCCAAGGATAGGTTTGCTTGTGAGGTTCTAGATGGTCAGGTGACAGATGATAGATACAGAGTGATAGATGAGATCATCTACTACAGAGATTGGATCTTCTTGACTGAGGGCTCCCAGCTCAAGAAGAAGATACTTCAGGCATCACATGATTCACCATTGTCCGGCCATCAGGGGTTTACCAAAACCTACAGGGTCATCAGAGAGAGGTTCTCATGGAAGGGCCTCAAGGAGGACTTGCTCCAGCATATTAGGGAGTGCGAGGTTTGCCAGAGAAACAAGGGAGAGATGAGCCATCCAGCAGGTTTGTTGCAGCCTCTTCCCATTCCAGAGGGGAAATGGGAGAGCATTTCGATGGACTTCATCACAGGGTTGCCCATGGTGCAGGGCAAGGATTGTATATTCGTCGTCGTTGATCGGCTGACGAAGTACTCACACTTTTTCGCCATATCCGCACACTACACAGCAGCACAGGTGGCAGAGCTATTCTTCAGAGAGATCTTCAGGTTACATGGTCTTCCCAAGACCATTATCAGTGACAGGGATAGCCGCTTTATGGGCGGATTCTGGCAAGAGCTTTTCCGGCTGGTGGGGATAGAGTTGACACCGAGCACCAGCTACCAACCACAGGCAGACGGGCAGACAGAGATAGTTAACAAGTGGCTGGAGGGCTACTTGCGTAACTATGTTAGTGGGCAGCAGAGAGCGTGGCTAAAGTGGCTGCATCTGGAGGAGTACTGCTACAACAACACACATCACATATCCATCGGTATGTCTCCATTCTATGCCTTATATGGATATCATTCTTTATATTTTACTGATATGATGTTCAGTGCTAGCAAGGCTCCGAGAGCTAAAGATTGGATCCAAGAGAGCCAGGACATTCTCCGAGCTCTCAAGGATAACATGGCTATAGCGCAGAATCAGCAGAAGCTGTATGCCAACAGGGGTCGGGTGGAGAGACAGTTTGAGGTAGGGGACTTGGTCTACCAATGCTTGCAGCCATACCGATAGTCGTCACTGAAGCAGAAGGGAGCTAAGAAGCTCAAGCCATGTTTTTATGGACCATACATGGTGATACGCAGGGTTGGATAGGTTGCTTATGAGTTGGAGCTGCCCCAAGGCAGCAAGATTCATAACATTTTTCATGTATCATGCCTGAAGAAGGCATTGGGGCAGCAGGTGACAGTGACAGATGAGCTACTGCCTACGGATGATGAGGGGCATTTGCTGTTGCAGCCAGAGGCCATTATTGATACCAGGGAGAGGCAGCTGCGGAACAGGACAATCCGGGAATTCTTAGTGAGATGGAAGAATTTGCCGGATGAGGATGCCACTTGGGAGAGTGAGAAAATCTTGCAGCATCCATCACTACAGTTGCTTGGGGTCAAGCAACATTTTGCTGGGGGAGACTGTAATATTCCCAATTAGCGATGGCTAATTGGAAAATATTAATTTTGATCAATTTTGCCTACTATAGTTAAATTATAAACAAAAGTGAGTAGAGGGGGGTATAACTCACTCTAAACATAAAGTTCACTCCCTAGTAGACACAACGTTGTAACTTAAGTGGGCCAAGGGGGGCAAAGAGACCACATAGAGAGGGGACCCACTAGAGCACGTGGAGGGACTGCGCAGGTTGAGTTGGCAACATGGGGCCAAGAGAGGCTACGTTGGAGATGATGGGCCTAGGGTTTGAGAGAGAGGCCAATGTTATAAAAGGAGGAGAGCCTCCTCATTTTGGCCATTCGATGTTTATGATATTGAGCTGGTCACTTCGACTTCTTGAGCACGCTGGTTGTTTAGCTAGTCTGCAGCACTATTTAGTGCACCGAGTGTCTCCGTTCGGAGATCTCACCCTCAGCCCCGGGGGACTTCGAGTGCCTGCTGGAGTGAGGTAGTCCCATCAGTATTTTTGCAGGAGGATCGAGTTGAGGCTTGGTGGTGGAGCTTGGCATCTAGTGACTGCGCAGTCTTGAGAGGGAGGACGCAGTCCATTTATTGGGAGCTCTGGATTGGGTTTCTTTTGGAGGTTTCGAGCTTTGAGATTGAGCAAGGGGCCAGCCCTTGCCTATTGGAGGATTTTAGCAAAGTTTGAGGCAGTATTTTGGTGGATTCCCTTTAGTGTCAGCGCAGAGCCTTGGAGGATAGCGTAGATCCTCAAGGGGGTGATTTTCGGGGGTTCGCTATTTCAAAAACGCTCTCTGGGCTTTTCTGGGTTTGGTGAGTAGAGGTGGATTCTAGAGTTTCAGCTTTTTCCGAGTAGGGGAGCAACCCCAAATACTCATTTTGGTTCCAGTAGTAGCAGCAGCGCAGCAGTTCTCCGGCAGCTTGGACACAAATCAGAGAGCAGCCATTTCTTTGTCATTCTGAGAGCTTTTCTTCACTTGCCTGGTGCAAGTCTAGGTGCCATCACTCTGATCACCTATTGTACTCATTTCTATTCTCAGTATAATAAAATGGCTTAGCTTTCTCTCTATATTTTTGAGTATCTGTTATATGTTCTACATATGCCATTGTATGCTTGCACTACTGTTATTTCTCTCTTTGAGCATTCCAGATAGTATACCACTTGGTGTGTTTTTCCCCTACTCTTAGACAGAGTCTGGAAAGGGCCAGGTAGCTTCCAGATCTCACCCTCTTTTCAGAGGTGACATATCTGGTAAACGCCCTCCCAGTCCATCTCTGGTTGGAGTTTGCTTGTGTTTGAGAGATATCCTTGAAAAGGGATATTACAAATTACTCAAGAGGAAGTCAAAGTAAAATTAAGTAAAACTAGTTGTTGGGTCAAAGCTAGTCGTTGGAAGGGGGTCTATTAGTCATTATGACCTCCTTGGACCAAAAAATGAGATGATGGACCACAAATCGAGCCATTGGAAACAAATAACCTCCAAAATACCAAGTTGACCTCACCAAGTCAATTTGCACCCCTCTATGTGGACAAATTGAGTTGCATGTGGACCAAGGAAGCTAGTCATTAGGAGGATTTTGTCGTTATTATTCTTTTTGACCATTGACAACCATTTTCAAAAGAAAGTCGTGGCCTCTCATAGGATTCTTGGACCAAGTAAACCCCCCTCGTGGATTTACTATATTTATTTTGTAATATTTCATGAAATTAAAAATTGCTAAGCCCGAGATTGTGGAATACTAACAATATTTTTAATAAGGATAGTCAAGTAGCCATTAGAGAATTTTGTATAAAAGGTTAGGCTCTCCTTCATTGTAATCGTTGTTTTTCACTTGAGACAAGTGCTATCTAATAAAAAGAGCTCATCTATTTGCAAAATCTTGCACACTTTATATAAATGTGTAGTGGGTTTTCTTAATGTTCTTTTTCTTGTTATTGCTATTGGGCATTTTTTTATTAATTCCATCTTGCTAATAACTAAATTTATCTTAAGACTAATGTTCTCTGCCATTAAGGAGCTAATACGCTACGTGGAAGCAAGCAACTAAGGTTTCCCACTTGTTTGTATTGGTTTTGCAGGTGAATAGATACAAGGATTTTAGACTATTTCAAAAGGGAGCTTCACTATTCCAAAGATTTTGTATTTTGCCACACATAGCGCACATAGATTGGAGACACCACAAAGAGAGGGATGCTCCTAAGGAAGATTGACAGTTGCGGGGTGAATTAATCTATAGTGGGGTGATTTCCAAAAGGACCAAGCCCACTCCCTAAACAAGAATCAGACATAATGACTAAGAGGGGCATCTACTTCACACTCCGGTAAAAGGTGAGACTCCAAGGCATAGGTAAAACTTCAACAACCAAAAAATCAAAATATTCTCAAATTCTCCTTTTTATTTTCTACGAGGGTAGGATTTGCTTGCTGATTTTATTTTCATATCAATTTACAAGAAGCTATTTATTGGGTAAAATTAGCTAAATTGTTAGATCTAACGCTCACTTTGATATAAGTTCCTATTTATTTCAATTTACACTTGAAACAGTAACATTGTGGTTGCAGATATGTAGGTTAAGAGGCCTTTCTGTTTTATGGACCTGCATTTTCAACAACCATAAACAAGTTCTGAAGGCCTAAAGGTGTCTACTACACTAAAGCTTGATATTTTCAGTTCTAAATTAATATATAGTCACATTTTTTATGTGCAAGTTGATTTGTCTTCATTTTCCAACTGTTTAAATCAATAAATATTTTTTACGAAAATTTCTGGGTTAATAAACATAATCCAAAAATCTGATAATCAATTGCTAGCTAGCTGAAAATTGCATTTTCAGTTTAAATTTAGTAAACGGGAGGCCCCAAAGCCTCTATAATTACCCTCTAGTCATTCCTCACTTTAGAGTAACTGCCTAGAAGAGTTTATCACACAATGGATTGGCTGATTAAACAAATAGGTTGTTGTCCCTACATTTCTACGTAGGCTTTACAGGATGTCATACAAAACAACAAGTTATTTGTTGATTTTTTGTAGCATTGAGAGGTATATCCCATATGCCAAAGAGGTCTCCAAGTTGGCCTAAGAAAATTAAAATAAATTTTTATTTTGTTGTGAAAGTCGGCCTAGCCAAGTGAAGGAGTGTGTCCCTTGGCTTATTTTAGCCCATTCGACGAGTATAAATACTTGATGTGACATTTCATTTTTATCACCAAGCAAGTGAGTTTTTCTTCATCTTTCTAAGGCAACAAGGAGCCAGGGCAGCAAGAGAGGGGGGCGCAGGGCCTGATGTAGACTTTGATGAGTACAGGGCGAGGCATGTTGGATGTTGAAGGTGGTCATGGTTTGCCTAGTATTTTTTGACTTGGATATTGGCACAGATTTCTAAACGAATTGGACTTATAAACCTTGCTGAAGAATAATTTCTCCTAAAAGAAAAGTTGTTGGGTTTTCTCCCAAGGTTGGGTTTCCCAGGGTAAAAATATTGTCTCCATTTTGTATGGTTGTCTTTCTATAATCTTTATTCTTTCCGCTGCATTTATTGTCGAGATTTTTTGTGTATAATTACTCAATGATATCAGTGGCATGACATAACTACGCATTAGGTAGTAATTATCAAATCGGAAAATTGGTCTCTACTGTGCTTCCTGTAGAAAATTCCACATGGTATCAGAGCCTTCATGTTGAAAGAGCAGCCATTGAAGTCAGCCTAAGAGAAGTGTTCAGCAGCTTGACAGGATTTTAGGTCTCTTACCAAATGGTGCCAAATCTTAGAATGAAAAATGGGTTGGATGGTGCTACAAATATTCAAAAGGAAGTTATTCTAGAGTCAGAGGGAGTTGAGGAGAAAGTCCTTGTTTCCGCTCCTTCAGATTCCATTACAAATAGTGATATTTGGTTGGTGGACAGTGGTGCTTCTAGACACATGATAGGTTTCTAATTTTCTATCACCTATCTGATTGAGAGGGAGGACTATACCGATTATTGGATCAACTAGCCCAGGCATTGGTGCCCAAGAAGAAAAAGAAGAACGAAATGTCAAAGGTTAAGTGCTTCATTTGTCAAAATTTTGGACATTGTGCCTCCCAATGTGCTGAGAAGAAAAGGAAGGAAAAGTTGCATGCATCAACAACCAATGTTGATGATGATGATGAGCATCCACCTCATAAGAAGTCAAAGGAATTCGTCCTTTAGGATCTACTTCCAATAATGTTTGTGGACAACGCATATGACAGGTT
Organism: Pinus albicaulis; assembly: GCA_034641835.2. Classification (NCBI taxonomy): domain Eukaryota; kingdom Viridiplantae; phylum Streptophyta; class Pinopsida; order Pinales; family Pinaceae; genus Pinus; species Pinus albicaulis. Next base: position 110,135 of record JAXQQM020069623.1, read on the forward strand.
TTCGAGACTCTCTTACAGATTTGTTAGAGAGGAAGTTGACAATTCTCTACAATCTTGAGATCAAGAGATAAGAACTTCATATTTTTCTCCCTTGATTATTATTAGTTTTTAGGTCAACTTTTTGTCCTTGTGTTTTTTTCTTGGTTATAATTTTTTCTTCCATGGCCTCCTGTGTGGAGTTTTGCCGAAAGGAAGAATTGTGGAGACATCCAATGCAATGATTCATGCAATAGATGGCAGCATCAAGAAGTACAAAGCAAAAATCGTGGCAAGAGGGTTCTCCCAGAAAGAGAGAGTGGACAATGAGGAGTTCTTTCTCCAGTCGCCAAATGGTTAGGTTCTTGTATGGCCTAAGTGCTCAAGCATAGACTCAGCAGGAGTGATTGATGTTCGAGAGGGAGGATTATACAAATAGTTTGGACATTTGGACTACGCCAAATGACCAAAAGAGCTTCAAGTTCCAAGGAATCAAATAGTCAGGCGGAGTGGAAGGAGCAGTCTTCCATGAGGATGTCATGGGTTGAGATAGTCAAACTAGATGCTTAGAGACGGGAGGACTCTAGGAGAAATATGCCTTCTATGAGGGGACCACACCAGACAGACGAATATGCTTCAGTGATAAAGGGAGCATAAGTGGAAAAGGGGATAACCAGGATTACCACAAAGGGAGCAGCAGTGGCAGAGGGGGCTAGGATTGCCACAAGAGGATTTGCTTCAATGTCAAAGGGAGCACCTACTCAAGGTGACCAGAAAGCAGTTGTTGTGATGGATCCAGTGAAGGAAGCTATCCAGTTTATGGTTGAGCCAAGGCATGCAACAAAGCATGTGTTTAGGTAATTTCATGGTACAATTTGGGTATGGTTTGAGATATGTCTCAGGTGGTGAAGTGAGGCTGCAGGGATCCGACCGGGAGTCCAGAGGACAAAAAGAGCACCTCAAGGAGCTTCTTCAGCTTGGCATTAGATATGATTTCCTAGTTTAGCAAGAAGCATACTTTGGTCACACTCAGTAAAGTAGAGGCAGAGTATATCAGAGTTAGTGCCCCAAGACAAGAACCAATGGATACAGAAGCTACTTGCAAGGATATTTGATCAAGTTGAAGCACATTGAGATCAAAGATCACTTCATTCGAGACATGGTGCAGAAGGGAGCAAGTTAGCTCTAGCACATATCGACAAATGAGCAGATTACGAACATTCTCACCAAGCCTCTATCTAGAACAAGGTTTGTATCCTTCAGAGACAAGCTTGGTGTGATGCAAAATGTCTCCCTCTTTAAGAGGGAGTGTTGATGTCTTTGCAAGATTGGGTCGACCATCTCTTGAGAATCCAAAAGGACTTGGTTGTGTCATGCTGATTTAAACAGGAGAGATGGATACATTCACTTGAAAAGCCAAAAGGACTTGGCCAAGTCATTTGGCCAGGGGTGAATGGCCTAGGGTAATTGTAGGATTGGACAGATTTTCTCCCGAGAAGCAAGAAGGACTTGGCTGAGTCATGCTAATTTCACTAGAGGAGATAGATGAAATTCATTTGAGAAGCCATAAAGGACTTTGGTTTTGTCATGCTAATTTGGCCAGGGGTGAATGGTCCAAGGGAAGATCCTCTCCGAAGAAACCAAATGGACTTGGCTAGGTAATGCTAATTTGACCAAAGGAGAATGATATATCTTGTAAGGACCTAAGTTTCATAATTAACAAAGACTAGCAAAATTGATACTACACAATCCAAAGAAAGATTTTTTTGAAGCAGAATATATATATATATATATATATATATATATATATATATATATATCAATTGACTATTTAATACTTACCTGGAACCGTGTTTGAAAATGTTCCTGACCCGTCATGGCTCCCGCTCCCGTTACCAAACCGTTGTTTTCCTCCCAGCCTATCCGGGGTCAACCTCTCCGGTCCCTAGATAAAACTCCAATAACAATCGAGATCACTCCATGACTCTGTTAGACCTCACTGCTCATGTCTCCCATAGTTAGAACTCCTCTGACAGCATCCGGATCATTTTTCCCACCTCACTAACCCATGCCCATCAAGTTTCCCCCCCTTCTCCTTTTATACACAATCTCCTTTCAAGATATTTTTTAAATATCCTCTTTTAATAAATATCTTGGATTCCTAAAATATCTTAGAAAAATATTATTATTTAATAAATATCTTGGATTTCTAAAATATCTTAGATTTATTAAAATATTATTATTTAACAAATATCTTGGATTTATTATTAAATATCCTCATTTAGTAAATATCTTGGATCTTATTCAAATATCATATTTTATTTGCATAAGTCAATGCTTTTACTTTCCTTTGAACAAAATATTAGTTATATTATGATAGTGGTAGGTATAACTTTTACCTTACAATACATTCATTATATTTTGGTGAGTTTAGGTATTTACTCAATACTTCAATAATTCACTCATTACTCTACACTGAGACTTTTCATAATTGATTAATGCATGTACTAGTGCAGTACACGTGATACATGCATATGTAGCTATCATATGCAAGACTCATATGCATGCTAATATTTCTATGTTCCCTATAACTCGAGTTGGGTCATTACATACACCCCTCCTTCAGAAAACTTCGTCTCGAAGTTAAGTTTTATGTCGTATATCATTAATTATTTAAGTGATTAGTATAATCATATAAGGGTGGTGTACCATAATTGAATTTTTGTTTAATGTGTGAGAATACTCTAACATTTATGTTTTGATCTTTTATTGTTTTACAAATTTAGTAGTCACGTCTTGTCCCAATAGAGTTCCCAAGCTATTCTAGAATCATCCTATCCTTCCTAATCTCTTCCGCTCCCATCCTATTCATCCTCTACAGGAATATGACATGGCGTCAGCCATACTGACCTAACCATTCATAGACCTCAAGGGTTACAGCATCAACTATATCGACCTGATTCCTTAGTAGGCATCCGGCAGTCATCATCACACGTCTAGGGGAGCATGACTTGCACAGCCCTCCCATGACTCCAGGTTTTGGAGGATAAATAGTGGGAAACACCTCCACCCCTCCTAGTAGGACCAGTGTTAACACCCTCTCCTGGAACCTCAGTGAATCTCGATTGTTCTTGGAGTTTTGTCATCACGTGGTCGGTTTGGTAACGATATCAACTGTGATGTAAACACTTGTCCACAAATTATAACATATGTACCAATATGTTCAAAGCAAATTGTTACTCATATAACAATTTCTACACATTCCAAATATGTTGCTATCTACGATATTGATCCTTGAGTTCATATAACATACTTGGTTCTGTTTATCCAATAGGTCTTTAAATTCATTTTCACCTTGAATAGTCAAGTGTAACCACTCTTTTATTTCTATCTCCTCATTTATGTTGATATGTAAAGTTATAGATACCATATCCATCACATAATTCATAATTTATATCAGCACCGTTGTACCAACAATGTTTAAGCAAAAGTTTCTACATATTGGTATCCATGCACCAACAATGTTTAAGCAATTAATATATTCTTACATGTCATAGTACAAAATGACAGTCTTAAGTATCCATCCAAAATAAGGTAAGATTATACAAAATAAGTTTTTAAATGCTTATAAATATAACCCACAGTTATAAATGTCACATAGAATAATCGAACATGGATATATAAATAAGGGTGTAACTAATATTTTCTATACTATATTAATCGATTAACCTTATAAAAGTCACAGGTTGAGACTCTAATCTAAATGGAGGGATGCTCCAATCTTTATGATTGCATATATAGAAACGAAATGAATTGAAACAAGAGCACAAAATTTCTTTTTGCTCAGTTGAAGCATGATCTAATTTCTTGATACAGGTTGATTAAGAACTCTAAAACACAAAATTACATATGGATGCAACCAATCTTTTAATTCTTGTTATTTATTTGTCTTTTAAGTCTAATTATCTTTGATCTGTAATCTGAATCCAAAGAGATAATAATAACATTAACTTCTTTATCATGTTATTCCAGCTCATCTTTAACCTAAAAATATAGAAGCCATGGAGTAGGGTTTTGCAGGGCTAATCATTAGGGTTATGCTGGAGATGGAGGAAGAGTTAATTGACTACTCTAAAAATCCCTTAGTGGAAGGTTTATTTTCATTGAAGGAATTCGTTACTGCTTGAAAATGCATTATGCATTTTTCATTATACTTGGTCTACTAAGAGTGTCATGTTTTCAACAAGATGTTAATTGTTGACAAACATATAATTTCCTCCTTGAATAAGGAATTCACAATTTACAAGATATGCATAGTCACATTATTAGTATGCTACAGTTTTGATATAGTCTCTTTACTTGCAAGTTTCACCATTTAGAGTCTTACCTCTAGCTAGGATATTACTAGCTTTACCATCATTCCTCAAACCATTGTTTTATTTATATTATATTGACTCATATAATCCAAACACATAACACATTACTGGTATACCCTCTCCTTATTCTTCACATTAATCATTTTCTCATTAGTCCTTAGGCCTCATCTTATCACCAAATGTATCTTCTTTTCTAACAGTGTATAATTATTATCCTTAATATTTACCTTTAACCATTTTCCCAGTTTATCACTTGTTATTCTTAACAAATTAGGAGTGTTCACAACTCCTTACAGGTCATTGCTTTGACCCTTACCAATCATGTTGCTCATATCCTTAAGAAAATTCTTCTTGATAGAAAACATCCCTTCACTTCCTTATACCAGATATTCCTAATATTCCATGTCTACTTCAATTTGAAAAAGAACATATTATCAAATTGACTTTGTTTTCTCACCACTAGTCGTCATGGTTTTCTTTCCTTCTCTCTTAATGTATAAAATTATTACACTTGGAACTGTCGTTACTATTCCCTAACTTGGATAAAACCCTATAAATGAATTCAATAACATGGATATCAAATGCAATCTACTTATCATTTCAGGTTTTAAGGCATCACGGGATAAAATTTTCTAATCATACTCCATGATGTCCATCATTCATGGATATAGTTAGTCACTTAAGGAAAATTTTATAATGTGACTCTCCCACTACTATTATAGATGTCGCTATGCACGTAAATCTATTCTCCAATTGATCAATTCTATTATAGATTCACTCTTTAATCTAATGTTATTGACTTCTTATATTGTTTTGTGAAACTTCCACTCACTCACCTCTAGTGCGATTTTTGTTGATCTCATTATTCTAAGTTGATTACGATAACTAACATTCATTATCATCATTAGATGTTTGTAATTTATTTCTTTTCCTGTCCTCCCTAGGTAACTATATCGATTATATTATGGTAACATTGGAGATTAGACTTAGAAATTTTCCCATGTCTCTTTGCACTCCTTGGAGATCTTATTCTAATAGCGTGTTCACTACCTTACAGGGTGGTTTCTTACAGTCTTAACATCTGTTTCATCCATTTTATTTTGGATTGATGTGTACCTTTAGTGAACTATACTTGTACTCTCAATTTGACTACTCATTATTTCTCCCAACATTTCTTGAATAGATAGTGTCTTCTTTCATCCATCAATTTACCTCAAACTAGGTAGGGCTTTTATGTGGTTGTAGCTTCACATCTAATGGTCTTGTCATAATGTCCATAGTCATGTTTTCATTACCATTCTTCCTTTCTTCAAAAGTTAACTTGTTTGGAGCAACTCTGCCAACTAATCTTTATATATGCCTAAATAATTACCATGAATCATCTTATATAGTGTCATAATGTCCCTAATTTCTCTTTCCTAAACCACATTGTTTTCCTTTCCATGAAAATGTGATGTTGCCATATTATTTCGTTCTAGACATTGATATATCTTTACGGTCGTAAATGGCTAATTTATCTGTCTTAACAATGACATAATGGTTGAATATCAAAATGTCCAATTTAGTGTATATTAAACTATACAAATTTAAACCTTCACTCTCTTCCTTAAACCACTTACACATATACTTGGATAGTAATTAAAATATTTAACATAAGAAAACGGTATAAAAGATATTTGCATACATTCATATCATCAATGGTTATAGTTATCAGCTAGTAAGATATATATATGGAAAGCTCAACGTCACTTGAAGAATGGAATGTTCATTTGCATAAAAACAATTAGGATAGTTTCCATTCTAATGTTCAAAAGTTACAGAAAAAGTTTAATGTCTAAAGTGATGTTAATGTGCTTATTTTAATATAATAATTTGAGTGTACTTCAAACTTTATTTGCACGATATACAAAATCTTAAACTTCATTGTGGAAAAATTTGCAGCTGATATCCATGAGTTATCTCAACTCCTTTGTCGGATGGAATGTAAAGTAAAAGTAATGGATTAGGAATCAAGTGGGATTGAGCTTGATATATGTATTCGACACATAGATTAGCATTAAATATCCCA
>JAXQQM020089349.1:0-35324 GCA_034641835.2 Pinus albicaulis
GACATTCACTGCTTTGGCATTGATTTCATACTTCTTCCTTTCTGCTGCATCGGTAGGAATAATTGCTGGGTATTGATAACCTTCTTCCACGATTGCCCATACATCTGCACCAAGACTTTGCAGATATGCTTTTGTTCGTACCTTCCAGAATATCAGATTGCTTACATTGAATAGAGGTGGCTTTATAGACATTACTCCTTCTTGACTTCCCATTGCGACGGATCTCCTTCAAGCGATCAAGCTTCTGCAGAAGGACCTGCTCTGATACCAATTGTTGGGAAAAATACTAAGAGGGGGGGGGGGGTGAATCAATATTTATTGCATAATCAAATCTTTTTGCTTTTTCATTCCTTAAAACCCATACGCTACTTTCCTTCAGTAAACTAGCGTATATACGCGGATCCCCTTTATGAAACTAGCGTATACACAGAGATCTAGATCTGTCATTAAATCTTTACTTAAATTATTCCATCATTCATTCATCAGATGTTCAATAAACAGTAAACATGTGCAGTAAGAACAGAATAAACCATCACACAAAGGATCACACATGAACACCAGGATTTTTAGGTGGAAACCCAAATCGGGAGAAAACCACCGCTGCAGTTGCTCGGCCTTCAATATTTTATTATAGAGAAAACATCTTACAACATATGTGCTGGCGCAGACTTGACCAGCACGCAGGCACCCACCTGCGCTCGTTTACCAGCCTCTCCTGGAAGGGAGCTCCAACCCCCTGACTCGTTTACCGGCCTCTCCTGGAAGGGAGCTACGACCCCCCGATCTCGTTTACCAGCCTCACCTGGAAGGGAGCTACAACCCCCTGACTGAAGGCTACAACCCTCAGCACCACCTTGGACCACGTTTCATCAATTTTCACACTGGATCCAACAACTTCAATAGAACACAACTTGTAGGCCACGTTTCATCATATTTTCAGACTGGACCCTTTCCATACTTTTAAGCACAAACATACATCACCAACAGATACTTATTAACATAGATCAGATAGCAGAAACACAGCAGAACAGATCAGATATTTCATACCCCTTGCTTCAGCAAACCCTAGTTTGCATACGCGTTTTACCTTCACTGATGTCGCGTATATACGCGCTTCCGTTCACAAAAACCAGCGTATACCTCAGTGTATATTTCATTGCGCATACGCGCTTTCTCTTCGGCGAAGCCGCGTATATACGCGCTTTCTCCGCGTCGAAGTAGCGTATAGATCTTCAATCATTATAGAGTAGCATACTTCTTCAGATCAGATGTTCAGTTCAGATTTACCCTTTCACTTCAGACAGATGTTCGCCTCAATTCAGATCTAAGCCTTCCATAATCAGATCTAGTAGATACAAGTGCATTTCAGATCTAGATCCCCTTCTTCATCATTGGTGCATCATACATTCAGATTTATCTTCAAGTGTAACCCTTTCCATTCAGATCTACTTCAGAGAGAAGTATTCATTCAAGCTCAGACATCTTGCACCCACCCTCATGATTTGAACAATAAATTTTTCTTCTTATATAGGTTTACCCTTTTTCAATACCATGAGCCAACACAATACCATGAGCCCTTCAATACCATGAGCCAAAACGATACCATGAGCCCTTCAATACCATGAGCCCACCAATACCATGAGCCAAAACAATACATTATGAGCGCTTTTTCCCATACGCGACTTGGAACGTTGTTTCCCGCGTGCATACGCGACTTCCCCTAGACATATCCGCGTATGCCTTGAAACATACTCTTTTTCATCATAGATTTGCACAAGCTTAATTCCTTTCTTCCTTTTCTTCTATACTCACTGTAGAAACATCAGATTTAGTTCATCAAACCATATTCTATCAAGCACAACTTTATCAAGTAAGTTGTCATCATCTTCATCAAATGGGTTGCCTTTCAGGGACAACACTCAACATCATAATATCACATCAGATTTTCATCATTTACCAAGCTCATCAGGTCAAGAATAACTTCATCAGGTGGTTTGCCATCAAGGACAACACATGTCAACAGTTGCATGTCTTCATCTTCATTCAGTGGGTTGCCATCAAGGATAACACTCTGCATCATATTTCCAACAGTTCCTTGGAGGTATCTTGGGTTTTCCTACTTCTGAGGTCATATTGATTATGAACCTCCATGATAGCATTTTCAAACCCTATTTTTTATTCCTCAGAATCCTCATATGTTCTTTGGTTTGAGGAAAATAGACCTTGTTCTTCTTCTATGAGAAAAACATCATCCTCATTATTGGAGTCTATTAGATTGACATGGTTTTCTTCTGGTTGCTCAGTCTCTCTCTCTCCTCTTCATCTACATATTTTTCTTGGAAAGGAGGTCAGATTTGCTAGTTAGTTTCTCTTTGTCTTATTTGAGGAGTATATCTTCTGAATTTCTGGTTTTTTGTTTTTGTTTTGAGGATTTGTTTGTTTTTCCCTAGGGGGTGCTCTTTCATTTAAGTTAATCCTTTCCATTACCTTGACTACATTGTCAATTTTAGCATCATATGTGGAGGCCACCGTTTCTTCTTTTTATGTAACCCTCTTTTCCATTCTCATTCTAGCCCTTTTAGCAATTAGATTGGCTTCCACACTTACTACTCCCCTTTGTATGTCTTCTAAAGTAAGGGGATCTCTTTCTCTTAATTGGTAAGCCATTTCTGGATCAAATCCATCAGGAAATTTTACTAGGAATATGCCTTGTGGGGGCTTCATGTGGGGAGGGAGTGCATTATATACACTATTGAACCTAGTGCAGTAGTCTTGAACACTCTCCCCAACATTTATTTTCAGGTTGTCATACTCTGATAAGATTTGAAGAGGATTTTTCTTAGTCTCCCACTTGTTTATGAATACTTGGTGAAGGGAAGGGAGATCATGAATGCTATTAGGGTTTAAGCTCTTGAACCATTTTTTTGCTTCTCCTCCTAAACTCTGGGCAAACATTCTCATTTTTATGGTCTCATCTTCTATTTCTAGGTAATCAAAAGCATTATTCATATTGTCTACATGTTGTTGGGAAGTTGTAGGGTTAGTACCATTAAAGTGAGGGATTTAAGATTGATAGTCCTATGGATAAGGCAGTAAAGGTTGTGGTAGTACCAATGGGGCAAATCATGCTGCCATGATTTGAGGTAAAGGAGCCCAAGGAGGGTTTATAAGAGGAGGGTTTATGAGTGGAGGTGGAGGATGAAATGGAGTGGTTTGCATGGTGGATGTATGAGTGGGGATAGCAGATGTTCTTGGGCCAGTTAGTTGATATTGAGCAAATTTGGATCGAAAGGAGTCAAAGTGTTGGAGAAGCTGAAGATCAAGAGGAGTAGAAGGAGAGGCTTATCTACTAGGACTCTGCTGCAAGTTTGTAGGCTCAAGGTTTGTCTGGTCTATCCAACATTGAGACTTAGTTCTTAATAGGTTTCTTCTATTGTGTAAGTGAAATTGGATAATTTGCAAGGATGTGAGATTTTAAGGAATAGAACTTGCTTTGTGAATTGGTCTAACAATAGTTGAATCTTCAGTCCTATAATTTTTTCTTAAGATTCTTTCTGGGTCATCAACTATGGTAGGAGGGTTTGGGTTAGGGTGAGATCTAGAGCTAATTATTTGTGAAGCCAGATTTCAGACCTACAATGCAGAGAGGCTAAAAGTTTACAAGAGTTTTGAAAAACAAACCTAATTTGTAAGAATACTAAATTCACACAGTATGTGGTTGGGCTTTATAATATTAGGACTGATTAATACATTCCCAGAGGAGTCTGTAAGAAACAATGGAGTCAGCAGGCCTATTGAAGACCATTGGACTCACTAGGTGGATGATACTAAATGTTTTTGAGGATTTGTTTGTTGTCCACTGTTAGTATGAATCTTTCGTTGTAAAAGATCACTTTAGCTAGGCATAACAAATATCCCTAACATCAATTATGGCTGCAAAATATCTTTAAGTTTGCTGCATAAAATTAGATCTAAGCACAAAAGACATTAAGCAGATAAAATATAAAATGGCTCCATGAATCCAATAGACAAGACAAGAATAATGTATTTAAAAAGAATCTTATATTATATTAAAGAATGGTGCCCCTGAGAGGAAAACAAGAAAGGTGTTTTCCAGTTCTCCTCAGTGGGATGGGTTCTTGGAAGTCCTCAATGTTTCAGATCTATGATTCCTCTCTCTTGCTAATGTGGAAAACCCAAACAAACATGGAACTCAATGGGAGTTCATAAAACAAAAAATGTAAAAAGGTGACCAAGAGTAGATCTAGTGTGATCTAATGCAATGGAGGTGACTAATGAATGGGGAAAACCTTCCTATTTATAACAAAATATTGGGGTGTTCTAGAACTCGGTGCATGAATAAAATATTATTAATCATATTCTAGAATCACCTTTAGAATATTTTAATATATTCGTTGAGAAAAGGGTTTTCTATCAGTCAATTTCTTTTATTTATAAATAACAAATAAATAAAATGATTTATCATTATTTAAGGGAAATGAGGAATATAATTAAATAAATAATGGTTTATTTAATTATTTATATATGATTTAGTCAAATTTAACTAAGAATATGATTTAAATAGTGATTTAAATAACTTATTCTTAGGAAATAATCAAATAAATAATGATTTATTTAATTGATATCCTTGTTTTGGGTTAAATATGACCGTGCAATATAAAAAAAATGTGGTGAAAGCAATTTTACTTTAGGTAAAATTGGTCTTACATGGTGTACTTGGGTTCATCTAATAATAATAGGTTAGATGACCAAAAAATGGTGTAACAGATTGCCCCCCAACGTACGAGTGTTAAGAGAAAATCATATGACCGAAGTACGTTGTAAGAACTCAATCACTAGACAGTAAGATGGCAGTGAGAGAGAGGAATGTATGGTAATCTAAAGTGTTGAAGGACTAGACCCTGAGGAGACGAGACTTACAGGTGCAACGAGTCTCAAATGTATGAAGTGGTACCAATGCGAAAGGCGGCGGGGGAGGCATACCTATGCCCGCCGAAAAAATAGTACAAAAGATGAGGCGCCCGGAAAACCATGGAACGCAATAATGAAAGAGGTGCTGGCCTAAACATGAGCTAGAGAAAATATAAGGATGAATCCCATATACATGCTATGCCTGGAATAACTATCGGGAATTATAAAATAATAGTGTCGTACATGAGATACAAATATACCCAAATGCCCCCTACACACGGGGAAGGGTTCGCAAAATCTGACTGATACAAGCAAATTGAAAAGGTGCTGCAAGCGATTGAGGCCGATATCATCAAATGAGAGGAGCTGCATCAAGGACTGAAATGACGAAGTCATCCAGGCATGTCGGGGGCTACCTGGAGGGCCACCCCCTCATGAGGGTTGAGACATCTCACACACACCCGGGTATCACCAATGGTTGCTGTTGCATCACTGAACCATCAAGCGTATAGATCATGATCAGGCTGAAAAGGAGCTCGAACCACGGTACACTGTCCCCTGGACCTGGCTTTTGGAGTAGATAAGTTGATGTCGACAGAAGGAGGTTTGCCAAAGGTGAGGCAATGAGGGAACCCCAACTAAGGCACGAGAAACAAATAGTAGGGTGACGAACATCTAGACAGTAATGATGATGATGGAAGGACGGATACGAATGAGTGGATGGACGACTTCCCTTGTTAGAGCATACGGGGTACGAATGTTTTGGTGGCAAATGACACAATATTAAGGAGGGTAAATGATGATGGTACTTGAGACCATAATTTGCAACATTGGATGGGAACTGATCGATGAAGAATGGAGGACAATGTGGGGATATGAAGGGATCGGACAAAGACTTCTAGGATGGATGTGGACTCGATGCAGGTGCTCTAAACAAGGGTGACTCAGTGGTGCTGCCATGTAGTAAAGGTCCAATGAGGAACCGTAAAAACATGAGTAAAATGGGATATCTCATGACAAAAATCATCACAAACAAGGACAAGTAAGGAGGCAAAGTGGTGCCCCAAGTACAAGTGTTGTAAGTGAAGAAATTCGATTTTGAGGAGAGATGGAGAGACCCTTCATGGACAAAATGTGTCCTGGTGAAGTATCAAAACATGAAAAACTAATAGATACCCACTTTAGTGCTCAGTGAGATCTTTCCAACGGTGCAGACGGTTTGTCAAATGGGGCTACGGTTGGGTCGCAGCGGGCGAAAGAAAAATCAGGGGTTTTCTTCTAATAGGGCATTTTCCCTCCAAAATCATTCATTTGCTTGTGTAGCTGTGGTGAATGTGGAGAGGAGAGAAGGCCCTAAATCTTGCGGGGATCGTAGTGGACAAACCAACCGTTGGAATCGTGATCCGTCAGTTGCAGGTAAGAGGCCTAATCCTACTCTTTGTTTTTGATGGATTAAAAGTTCAGTTTAGGGTCTAAAATTTCAGGAACTGCCCCTACTTCATCCTCACGGCCGGGCCGCACTTTTTGGGGCAAAAAATGTGACCTGGGACACAGGTTTTGGCCTGAAAAGTGCGAACTGGCCCAGGATTTGGCTGAAAAGTGCGACCTGTGAGAGGGAGGGGGTTTCAGTGTTGTTTTGGGCTGAGATTCAGTTTTGGTGTGAGTTGATCTAGTGTTGATGATCTGTAGACTGAAAAAGATGGTGTTTTGTGTAGATATGGAAGATATACAGATCAAATGGAGAGAAAGATATCTAGGTACATTGCAGACAGAAATTGAAGCAGATCAGGGTGTCTGTCGTGCACTGGCTAGATTTGGGGTTTTGAAATTTTTGGAGAACCCTTTGATGAGGGCTAGTGAGCCCTTATTGGCCCAGATTATCGGTTATTGGGATCCAGATCATGAGGTGTTTATAGTGCAGGGGCACAGGATCGAGCTGACAGTCCAGGATCTGTATTTCTTGACTGGTCTCCCTCCATTGGGGATGGTGGGGAATACGCAGCCAGTGTTACCACAGGGGCGTAACATTATGGAGTTTGTTGAGCGACATTGTCGACCGAGTGTCCGAGTCAAAGGGACTCGGATATCTATTAGGGATCTAGAAAGGTTGGAGACCTGGGCAGTGGTCGCAGCAGTGTTGCGGATCATGGGCAGTCAGGTGCTCCATCACATCACTGGAGGGCAGATGATGATTATAGAGAGTGTTTTGGGGGGACCTACTATGGGTGGGCCCAGATGATGTTGGCGTCGCTGAAACGCCAGTTGTCGCTATGTAAGCGGCAAGTGAATCATGATTGTGCGTATGGGAAATTATTGTGCTCTTTCTTCTTTGAGAAGATCCCGACCTTACGACCTCGTATACAGTTGCCTAATGGGGGCCCGAGAGAGCCCCAGATGCGTCGGTGGGGATGACTACTGAGTAGAGGAGGAGGAGGGACGGTCGGAAGGGTGTTTCGACCAGAGTTCTTTGCCCATTGGGATCAGATGTCGTTATACATAGACGACTATCCCTATAGTGGGATGAGTTATTGGGGAGATCCGGACTTGCCGCTGCCACCCAGTCGAGTATGGGGACCCGATGGTAAGTGACAAGCAACTAATCTGTTATGTTCCTTTTATAGTTTGTGACTAGTATTCATGGTGCTATTCCTTATATTTTTTGGGATGTAGATATAGCTTCGGTAAAACCGACCGGATATATGGGATGACCTGCAGCAGCAGGAGCTACAGGTGCAAGTGGATCGAGGACAGGACAGAATGAAGAGATGACCGCACTGGTGGAGGACATCCGTCATAGATGTGAGGGACTGCTGACCGGTGTGTCGGAGCATGGTTGGCAGGATTTAGACGACCGATACATAGAGCTGTGTATTGGGCTCCCCTCGAAATGGTGAGGGATAATGCGACGCATGGCGATGGACGGTCAGACGGTGCATGATCGATGAGCTATGGGAGCAGAGCCATTGGCTCAAGATCCTCTAGAGAGTGATTAGGTGTGGGGCAAGTGATGCCCCCCAGTATGTATGTAGGGGCAAGTGGTGCCCCCTAGTTTTGTAGTTTTGGTTTTGTAACATGCTATGGGCATGTCATATGTTTCAAAGTATTGGACTCTGAAAACACATGTTATATGATATATATATGTTTTTTGTGCATTTTAAATGTTATGTTGTGTTTGTGATAAATGCCAGTCGAGAATATGATTCACGATCTGATCTACGTAGTGATTGTGACTTCTAGGGATGTGGTTGAATGAAATGAATATAAATTCACATATCAAAAGTCTCACTCATAAATATTGTCTAAACAGGATAGGATGATGCACACGGTAGATGCCATTAAGTTGTAAGACAATGAGCAGGGAATCTAAATAAACGTGCAGGCGGAGGATGTGATAGGAGAGAGCGTCAGCTAATAGACCACGAACTGCATCATATTTGGCCTGATTATTGATGGCGGTACCAATGCAGACCCCATTTGCAAGAACAAGGGTATGCATAGGGGTAAAGATGGCCTAGGCGGCTGAGGCGAGGTTTCGAGAATAACGACTTGCGCCATCGGCATAACCAATGTAATGAGTGGATGAGAGGGTCAAGGGAATAGCGGCACAAGATAAGAAAAGTGAGGAGGATCGGGGACTTATGTTGCGACGTACATCATAGATACGGATGGGAGTATCGGGATTAGGTGAAGAGAGGGAAAGGTGGTGGACACCACAGGAGGCTACAAAGCTACCTAGATCATCAGTCTGGGAAGAAAGGTGTTCATACGGGTCGTCAGGGGAAATGACAGAGGAGCAAGTAAAAAGATGGTAAAAACATGAAGAGCCCAAGAACGATGTTGAAGGGGGATCAAGTGAAATAGAGGGAGTGGATTCGGGGGGAATGTGCTCTGAGGGTTGGGCAGATGATGATAGGTATAGGAGAGGAGCAGCTGACTCGGACATCTCAATATCAGGGGGAGGGATGTTAATAGTAGTGGGGGGATCCTCAAGTAAACGTGACGCATACTGAGCAAGGATGGGCGAGGCAGATTGATTTTGTTCAACTTCATACTCGCGAATGACCTCTAAAGAGGCTTGGTAATGCGTGAGATGAGGAAAATGGTGAGAATAATGGCCATGAGCACCACATAAAGCACAGGGTTTGTTAGTGTGAAGGGCCTTTGGGTTCTTGGTTACGGGTGAGGAGGAAACAGAGGTTTCAGGGGCCGTCAATTTAGGGAATGCGAATTTAACCATGGGTTGGATACGGGGCAACTTAGGACAAGTATGGGTGGCGTGACCGATAGCATCACACAAGGCGCAAGGCTTGGCGGGTGGAGGGGGAGTAGGGTCGGGTGCGGTGGCCTTATCTTTGGATGCCCCCTGCGAGTTTTTCTTTTCTTTCCTATAGCGGTCTCAGCATGAGGAGGGTCGTGCGAAGGGGCTAGGGGTACTGTAGCGGTTGGAGGAACAATGGGAATCGGTTGAACCGATGTCACAGCAATGTACGGTTTAGGGTGGCTGGGAGGGGTCTCGGTTGGAGGAGTAAGATACCATACCGGGATTCCCAATGTTAAATTGGGTATGGAAAGGGTGGCCATGATGGGAACCGAATAGACTCCAGCGGGAGGGACCAAGAAAAGGGATTTGACCGACGGAGTAATGGCCAGGAGGGATGGCTCTGAAATGGGGGAGGATGGAGGGAACCGATTCGGGAAGGTAAGGAGGTTCCGGAGTGTGAGGGGGAGGGGAAGGGCCCTGTGGGAGGGGTTGAATCAGCTGAGGAAAAGGGCTAGGATCAGGGTGTGTCAGATGAGGTGGAGGTTGCTGACTAGCTGAAGCAGGTTGCGGGAGGGCAGCCTGAGATGATTGCATCATGCAAACATTCGCCGAGCTAGGATCAGAGATAGGAGGAGGGGGAGGACCGGGGAAGGTGCCAAGCAAAGAGGAGTCTTTGTAGACGCCAGGGGAAACACTGGTCAAAGAATCAACAGTTTGTTTATTGGTGACAGTAGAGATGGTGGACTCAGGTGAGGTATGAGATTTAGGTTCGTGATATGACAACTGGTCAATGGTGACAATTTTGCCATTATGAGGGAAAAACATCTTGCGGTGGACTACGGAGGGGACGACAGACATTTCATAGGTGTAACTATGCCCCAAAATAATGTTATAATCAAGAGGGGCGTTGATAACTTCAAAATCGACACACACAGTTTTACCGGCAAGGGTGATAGGACAGTTGCGGAAAAGGCCGATAGGTTGGGAGGCATGGCCGTCCCATGCACGAAGGGTGATTGTGGAAGGGGCCAACTCAGGAGATCCAAATTTTTTCCAAACCGAAGCTGAAATGATACAGGTAGATGCCCCCTCATCAATAATACACCGAGCGACATTGGCATTTCAAATTTTGACTGGGATTTGGAAAGCAACAGAAGGAGGAAGAGGGAGATGGTCTGACTAACGAGCATCGAAAAAAATCAATTGGTCATCAGCAGGATCTACAGCACCCACGACTGATAATAGAGCCTTCTTTTGAGAAGGACATGATTGGAGGAGTTCCAATGTTGAAATGGTAGCAGGAGATTGTGCCAGATCATCTACTATACTGTACGAATGGGTAGCTCGACCAGAGGCAGCATTTCGGCATAATGGGCCGTTAGGAATTTTGGTATGAACCTCAACTTTGGGTGGAGGGATTTGCAAGGGGCCATTGGGTGTCGATAGAGGCTCCGTAGGACCTGAAGATGGGGACTCGGGAGGGGTGGAGTATTTTCGAGATCGAGTATGAAGGTTAAGATCGACGGTGAGAGGGGGGTTAGAGGCCATCATGAGAATTTGGTAATCAGAGGAACTAGAGGGGGAAGGTTGAGTGGTGGCCGGGGCATGAGGTGATTGAGTAGTGATGAATCCTTGTTGAGGGAAAGGATCGGTAAACACAACAGGCTGGGAAGTAGTTAGATGCGGAGAGGTAGTAGGAGAGGAGTGTTGTCCCCGCACAGTGGCCTGGGACTCCCACATTTGTCGCATCTGAGGTAATAGGGGACAATCGTGAGTGTAATGACCATAAATACAACAACATGAATAGGTCTTGTTGGTGCGAAGCGGTCTGTCTAGCTTGGGTTGAGAGCCCTGTGGCTGGGCAGTGGTGTTAGGGTCAATACTGGGAGGATTGGGTCCACGATTACCAGGGGTGGATGGATTGCCTCTCCTCCGTCGAGGAGTAGTTGCCCCCTGTTACGCAAATACATGCCCTGGGGGTGGTAGTAAGTGCGGCTGCGGGGGTGGAGGGGGCAAGGGAGTGGGAGGTCTGAATGCTGGAGGAGCAGGGACACCAGGCTGCGGATAGGGATAAGGGTGGGAATGGGCAACATTGAGGTAAGCAGGAGTGTGGGAAAAAGGGGAAGGCATGCCATATCCAGGATACATGTTATCGGGAGGGGGAAAGGTGCTGGAGGTGTTGGCCCCTCCGGGAGGAAAGCCATAGGGTATAAGAGGTTGGGCAGTGGTATGAGACAGGGCTCTGACGATACCATCAGCAGAATGAGAGGCTCCCAAGGCATTAGGGCCCTCGGGCTTGGGGAGGCCAGGAAGGACAGTATAAACATAACCGGATTGAGCATAAATATGATCATACTTCAAAGCTATTTGAAGGGCGGCTTCTTCAGTTTGGGGAAAGTGGGATGCGACATCTTTGCCAATGGGAGGGAGGAGAGAGCGAAGGAACCAGTCCATATAAACCCGATCTTCAAAGGGGGGAGCACGACACAAACTTCGTCTTCGTCGCCATTCCCGTACATGAGCAGAAAGGCGGGTCGAAGAGGATTGATGAAAAGAGGTTAGGAGTTCAGTACCAGTGTCGTATCAGAGAGGAAGCTGGAAATAAGATAAGAAATCTTGGGCAATGGTCGCAAAGGTGGTATGGGAAGAGGTGGCTTGGTCAACATACCATTTGGAAGCTTCGCCAGTAAGAGTGCGTTGGAATAAATGAAGACGAATAGAGTCATCGGTGATGGAATTAGAGGAACACCACATGTGGAAATATTGGATATGGTTGGAGGGATCTTCACTAGCAAGGCCTTCGAACTTGGGAATGTCGGAGGGGAGCTTGGTGGGCATAGCGGGCCAACTGACATCATGGCAGATAGGATCATTAATAAGCTGATTGAAGTCGGGGAGACTGAGGCCGGCCATATAAGGGAGCAATGGGGTAGTCGAGGTAGGTCCCGTAGTGGTTCCACTAGACATGGACCGAGCAGTAGAACTGGGGTTGCTGCTGGTAGTAGGTCCTGAACTAGACATGGTGAAAGTAACAGGGGGGAAACCAGAAGGAGGGGGAGAACCCGAACAATCAGAGGAAGAGTCGGAGTGCAGACTCAGGGGAGGACTTACTCGATGGCAATGGGAAGGAGGAAGTCGACCAACCAGAAACTGAGGGTGAAGGCTAAGAAGTCTCCAGGACAAACGCCTTGGGGGCACAATGATGACGGGAAGAAGAAAGACCGACCAGGGAAAAAGGGTGAGAAAGCAAGAGGTGACAAGGGCAGGAGGGTGAAATGTCAATTAATTTTAGAGTCTTTGCTAGGCGGTGTTAACCAGGCTCTTCTTCACTTAGGGTCAGTGTGTGGTGTGCGTTAATTTTAATTGTTTAAACCCAGACGTTTTGAGAGAAAAAGGTGTGTTGCATAACTGAAAAGAAATTTGTGGAAAATAAAACTAAAAGAACAAGAAATGAACAACTAACAATGCATTAGTCTAACCCAAAGAGGTGGGTCTCTCAAAACTAGTCGATAAGAGGGAGAAGCACGCGAAAAGAGGCCAATAGATCTAAAGTCCAGAGGGACAGGGATCTAATGGAGAAATTTGCTGAAAAGTGGTGCAGAAAGCAGCAAAGAGGCAGGGGCAAGGTTGCTGCTAGAAGAGAGGAGATCAACTAAAAATAGAAGAGAGAAGGTGGTGGCCTTAGAAAGGAACTCAAACAAAATGATATGATGTGATTTGAAAGGGAAAAGAGCTGATCTAAAAGGATCTGAAAATGAGGTATCAGATCTGCAAGAAACAAGGCTGAAACTCTGGAAATTCAGACGTCTGAAACAAAAAGAACTCTCCCACAAAAAGTGGAGGGTACTAGAGCCCTAAGGGGAAATATTCCCACTTAGTTGAGTCAAACAGATCAGAAACAGGTCTAAACGGGTGGAGACAAAGGCTGGAAAACCCTGACAGAAGCTTCAGTCAAACCCACAAAAAGTGTTGGAAAATTGCAGAGAAAAGTGCAGGTCGCAGGTTTTGACCTGCTTTCAGGCCAGGTCACAGGTTTTGGGCAGAAAAGTTTGACCTTAAGGCCAGGTCACACTTTTTGGGCCGATAAGTGTGACCTGTAGATCCGGGTCTTACGGCGGCAAATTTTAGAAAATTTTGTTGTCTCAGCTATGGCTAATGTCAGTTACCTACGTAATAGGGCCAGAAACACACAAAAGTTAGAAATTTGAATGTTTGATGGTTTTAGAGGTAAAAACTAGCATAAAAATAGGAAAAACAGAAAATTGAAGAGAAACCCTAGGGTCTGAAACAACTGGATATGCAGGAATATAGAAAACGACAGTGGTCACAAAAGAAAACCCGTGTGGAGTCGCCAATTGTTAGTATGAATCTTTCATCGTAAAAGATCACTTTAGCTACGCATAACAAATAGCCCTAACATCAATTATGGCTGCAAAATATCTTTAATTTTGCTGCATAAAATTAGATCTAAGCACAAAAGACATTAAGCAGATAAAATATAAAATGGCTCCATGCATCCAATAGACAAGACAAGAATAATGTATTTAAAAAGAATCTTATATTATATTAAAGAATGGGGCACCTGAGAGGAAAAAAAGAAAGGTGTTTTCCAATTCTCCTCAGTGGGATGGGTTCTTGGAAGTCCTCAGTGTTTCAGATCTATGATTCCTCTCTCTTGCTAATGTGGAAAACCCAAACAAATATGGAACTCAATGGGAGTTCATAAAACAAAAAATGGAAAAAGGTGACCAAGAGTAGATCTAGTGTGATCTAATGCAATGGAGGTGACTAATGAATGGGGAAAACCTTCCTATTTATAACAAAATATTGGGGTGTTCTAGAACTCGGTGCATGAATAAAATATTATTAATCATATTCTAGAATCACCTTTTAGGAATATTTTATTATATTTGTTGGAGGGAAAAGGGTTTTTGACTTGGGTTAATTCCTTTATTTATAAATAACAAATAAATAAATGATTTATTTATTATTTAAGGGAAATGAGGGGAATATAATTAAATAAATAATGGTTTATTTAATTATTTATATATGATTTAGTCAAATTTAACTAAGAATATGATTTAAATAGTGATTTAAATAACTTATTCTTACGAAATAATCAAATAACTAATGATTTATTTAATTGATATCCTTGTTTTGGGTTAAATATGACCCTGCAATATAAACAAATGTGGTGAAAGCAATTTTACTTTAGGTAAAATTGGTCTTACATGGTGTACTTGGGTTCATCTAATAATAATAGGTTAGATTACCAAAAAATGGTGTAACATCCACCATCAACAATTAGATTCCAATCTTGAGATATTTTTGGGTTTTCTGAGTTCTTTATATAACACTGGAGATTTTCAATAAGTGTCCCACTGTGATCGCCATTATGTTAGCTCCCTGTAATTTTTCAAATTGGCAAGACCAAATAGACAAGGGTAACATAAAACCAACTTTGGAGTCCTAGGACCTAGCCTTCCTAGACTCAGAGAGGGCTCTCTCCACATTTGTATAAAAGATATAACTTGTTTGATTTAGGATGTTGATTTTAGGCTAGTTAAAATGATAGGGTTTGTTTGTTTTGTTTTGTCTGGTTGGGTTGCTTGTCAAGAAGAACAGATAGAGTAAGATAAATTCAAACCATTAGGCTATGGGGTCTGTGAAAGGCTTGAAAAGTACAACAATAAATCAAGGGTGTTTCATAGAGCAAGTTAACAAAGCCAAATGGATCTTAATAGCTTATGTAGGTATGAAATGAACATTAAATTGTGAATTTAGTAGCTTTAAAGGGAAACTAATAATCCTTTAGCATGTATTAGAACAATAAGAGTACTTTAAAATCATTATTATCAAGAACGAACCAAAGAACAAGGCAAAGCATAAACCTCTCTAGCCAAACCCTAGTAAGTAACTTTAAAGAAAGGCCTTAAAAACAATATTTCAAGCTACACCAAAGGACATGGCATATCATAGACTTCTTTGGCTTAACTCTTATTAAATCATTTCAAGACAACATGCTAGGTGGAACGAGAGAGCAATTAAGAATTCTCCAATAAGACCTAGTAGAGGAAAACATTTTAGCAACAGAAAGCAGACAGACTTAAGGTGCCTCTAACAGGATATCTTAACCTAAATTTTATGTTATATTGCAAGAGAAAAGATGAAAAATATGGAAAATAGAGGGAAATAAGTAGAAAATGAGAACAACATCACCATTTAACAAAGTTCATGAATCCTGTGAATGTGCTTTCTCCATTAACATTCAGTCCAAAATAGTTACAAAGCTACAAAGCCAACTTCTTTACAATCTCAGAGTCTAAATAACATTTAACTCAGAAAACAACCAACCAAAAAAAACTATGAAGCACCCATGCAATATTTATCTGCAAAATGAGGAGGTGCTCCTAAGCTAGGGTTTGAGATGTCATTTATTACATAATTAATTCATTTTGACCTTTGAGACCATGCAAGGCCCAAGGCAAAATATCTGAAAGTGACTTAGTAAAATAATAACTCCTAACCTAACCTATGAGCAAATTTTGGAAGCATTTGACCTTAAAGCCTCTCAATAACTTCTACAATAACTCTTGGTGTCTTTTTTTAACTTTTTGGCAAGTGCGCAGCACCACTAGGCAAGAGCGCAGCGCCACTGGTAAACGCACATCACCAAGATTGGAAAAATGACATGTTTTGCAGATAAATTTTGGAGGCCTTCCTGGGGGAAAAATGAGCTCCATGATAGCTTGTTGGAAAGCCTGTCGTGTCTAGTTTCCAAATCTTCTTCTACTCTCTAGAATGGTGCCCATTCGCCTTGTCAAAAACCACTTCTCCCAAGACTACTAAACGCACAGCGCCAATGCCAAAAAGAGGGCAGAAAGGTGATTTTTAGGAGTTTTTGGCCCTTTTGAGGGACCAATTTTTCTCCAAATGTTCTGAAATTTTCTTAGGTCGATGTACTTGTCACAAGTAAAATGAAAATGCTAACCTTTTTTTCATTTGAGTGCCCCAAAAAAGAGCACAGGGCCAGTGGCGCTGCGAGTTTGGCCCTTTTTTCTGTAAGGCAAACTGTCAAAATTTCAAAATTTGAAAAAATGTGCTAAAATTGGAATTTAACTTTCTAATCAAGGTTGGGAGGCCTGCAAGGACACATCAGCAAGAATATTCAAATTTTCCTTCCCTTTTTCCTCTTTTAGAGCCTGAATCTTTGCATGGGCTCGTTTGAGCTTGGCCCTTGCAATTCTGTTTCTCATGGCATAATGTTTTTCCATCTTCCTCTGCATGTAAGTGCCTCTCTTGGCCTTCTCTAGCTGACCCTATAGGTGCAAATTGGCTCTCTCTAGCCAAGACTCTGTATCCTTTCTAATTTCTATGGCAAGCAGTTCACTTGGAGTGAGCTACTCTGCCAATTCTGCCTCTTTTTGCCTTTCCTGGGCTAAAGCCCTCTTTAGCCCAATGGTATTTGGCCTTTGTCTAGGAAGATGATCTTCCTCATCCTCATTGTCATCAAAAGTTCCCAAGGTATCATCTAGCAAAGCCTTGGCCTTTCTGGCCTCTCTTTGAGCTCTGATTTCTCTAACCTCACTGATGGTCTGTTTTGTCTCTAATTGTTGATTCTCCAACTCAAGAAAGTTAATCACATGTTTTTCCCTACCAAGATTAGCTTGTAGCTCACTAATCTTGGAATCCTTTCTTTTGATCAATTCACTAGTGATTCTCTCCTCATTCTCATCATCAAGGTCAAGCAATTGAAACTCCTGTTCATTTTCATGCTTGTCTTCCTTCTCAATAGTGATATGCTCTGTGACCTTTTCCTTGCCCTTATCAACCTCTTTAAGTTGATGAAGATAGGATGACCCATTTCACACCATGTGATTCAAACACATGCCTGGGGCCTCTTTGATAGGTAAAAGGAAAAGGTTCAATGTCATGCAATTTAGTGCCAGTTGTCCCAATGTCTCTTTCACTACCTGTTGCTCCAGTGTCATGCTGTGATGGTAAAGGGTTATGGATAGGTGATGATGTAAGATCAAGAGGTGAATGGATGTGAGTGGATGGTGATGTATGAACAATGGGATGTGATGGAGAAGTATGAATGGGAGGATGAGATGAAGAAGGGATATCCTGCTCATGATGGACAGGCAGAGTAGTGAAAATCTCATGGGCAGTGAAGGTATCCCATGGAATGTTCTTCTACTGGAGC
This sequence comes from Pinus albicaulis, assembly GCA_034641835.2. NCBI lineage: Eukaryota > Viridiplantae > Streptophyta > Pinopsida > Pinales > Pinaceae > Pinus > Pinus albicaulis. Next base: position 17,400 of record JAXQQM020089349.1, read on the forward strand.
TGATGCATGAATACCATCTTGATAAGGGAATGATGAAAAATGCTCTGCATTTTCTGATTGTAGTCTCTCTTTTGCACTATGATAAGACATCTTGTCAATTCTACGGAAAAGATAATATGGTATATGCAACATCCTAACTCTAGTGAAATGCATAAGAGGACAGATATGATATGAGTAGAGGTAGGAAATCCTTCCCTCACAAGTGAAATAATTCATTATTACCTTCATCATGGGTGCATATCTATCAGGCAGATGAGAAAAGGGGAAGATGGACTTGTGGTGATCTTTATACCTAGGTTTGAGGTAGGGTTCAAAATAACTCATGTCTAGATTTGCTTGTCTGAATGACTTCTCTCCCACACTAGGTACTCCTGTAGGCTCAAGGTTTGTCTGGCCTATCCAACTATGAGACTTTGTTCTGAATAGGTTTCTTGTATGGTGTACGTCAAATTGGATATTTGCAAGGATGTGAGATTTTCTAGAACAAAACTTGCTTTGTGAATTGGTCTAACAATAGTTGAATCTTCAGTCCTAAAAGTTTTTCTTAAGATTATTTCTGGGTCATCGACTATGGTAGGAGGGTTTGGGTCAGGGTGAGATCTGGTGCTAATTCTTTGTGAAGCCAGATTTCATACCTACAATATAGAGAGGCTGAAATTTTACAAGAGTTTTGAAAAACAGACCTAATTTTTAAGAATACTGAATTCACATAGTCTGTGACTGGGCTTTATAATATTAGGACTGATTAATACATTCCCAGAGGAGTCTGTAAGAGCCAGTGGAGTCAGCAGGCCTATTGAAGACCAGTGGAATCACCAGGTGTATGATACTAACTATTTTTTAGGATTTGTTTGTTGTCCACCATCAACAATTGGATTCCAATATTGAGATATTTTTGGTTTTTTGAGTTCTTTATATAACACTTAATATTTTCAATAAGTGTCCCACCATGATCGCCATTATGTTAGCTCCCTATAATTTGTCAGATTGACAAGACCAAATAGACAAGGGTAACATCAAACCAACTTTGGAGTCCTAGGATCTAGCCTTCCTCGAATCAGAGAGGGCTCTCTCTATATTTGTATATAAGATATAACTTGTTTGATTTAGGATGTTGATTTTAGGCTAGTTAATATGATAAGGTTTTCTTGTTTGGTTTGGTTTGGTTGGGATGCTTGTTAAGAAGAATAGATAGAGTAAGATAAATTCAAACCATTGGGCTATGGGGTCTGTGAAAGGCTTGAAAATTAAAACAATAAATCAAGGGTGTTTCACAGGACAAGTTAACAAACCCAAATGGATTTTAATAGCTTATGCGGGTGTGAAATGAACATTAAATTATGAATTTAGTATCTTTAAAGGGAAACTAAGAATCTTTTAACATGTATTAGAACAATAAGAGTCTTTTAAAATCATTATTCTCAAGAAAGAACCAAATAACATAGCAAACCATAAAATTCTTTAGCCAAACCCTAGTAAGTAACTTTAAAGAAAGGGCTTAAAAACAATATTTCAAGCTACACCAAAGGACAGGTTATACCATAGACTTCTTTGTCTTAACTCTTATTAAACCATTTCAAGACAACATGCTAGGTGGAACCAGAGAGAAATTAAGAATCCTCTAATAAGACCTAGTAGAGGAAAACATTTTAGAAACAGAAAGCAGATAGACTTAAGGTGCCTCTAACAACATATCTTAACATAAATTTTATGTTCTATTGCAAGAGAAAATATGAACAATATGGAAAACAGAAGGAAACAAGTATAAAATGAGAACAAAATTACTATTTAACAAAGTTCATGAATCTTGTGAATGTGCTTGCTCCATTAAAATTAAGTCCAAAATAGTTACAAAGCTCCAAAACCAACTTCTTTACAATATCAGAGTCTAAATAGCATTTAGCTCAGTTAACAACTAACCAACAAAAAATATGAAGCATCCATGCAGTATTTATCTACAAAACGAGGAGGTGCTCCTAAGCTAGGGTTTGAGATGTCATTTATTACATATTTAATGCATTTTGACCTTTGAGACCATGCAAGGCCCAAGGAAAAATATCTGAAAGTGACTCACTAAAATAATAACTCGTAACCTAACCTATGAGAAAATTTTGGAAGAATTTGATCTTAAGGCCTCTCAATAACTTCTACAATAACTCCTGGTATCATTTTTTGACTTTCTGGAAAGGGCGCAGTGCCATTGGGCAAGAGCGCAGTGCCACTGGTAAACGTGCAGCGCCAAGACTGGGAAAATGATATGTTTTGCATCTAACTTTTGGAGGCCTTCCTCGTGTCCAAATGAGCTCCATGATAGCTCATTGGAGAGACTGTCATGTCTAGTTTCCAAATAAACTTTTAGTTTCCATAATGGTGCCCATTTTTTTTAGAAACCACTTCTCCCAAGACTTATAAACGCGCAACACCAGTGCCAAAAAGAGGGCAGAAAGGTGATTTTTAGGTAGTTTTTGGCCCTTTTAAGGGACCATTTTTGCTCCAAATGTTCTGAAATTTTTTGAGGTTGATGCACTTGGAATGAGGAACATGAAATGCTGACCTTTTTTCATTTGAGTGCCCCAAAAAAGAGCCCAACATCAGTGGCGTTGCGCGTTTGGCCTTTTTTCTACAAGTTAAACTGTCAAAATTTCAAAATTTGCAAAAAAGTGCCAAAATTGAAATTTTACTTGTTGGTCAAGGTTGGGAGGCCTGCAAGAACACATCATTAATAATATTCAATTTTTCCTTCTCTTTTGCCTCATTTAGAGCCTGTATCTTTGCATGGGCTCGTTTGAGCTTGGCCCTTGCAATTTTGTTTCTCATGGCATAATGTTTTGCCATCTTCCTCTGCATGTAAGTGCCTCTCTTGGCCTTCTCTAGCTGACCCTACAAGTGTAAATTGGCTCTCTCTAGCCAAGACTCTGTATCCTTTCCAATTTCTATGGCAAGCAACTCACTTGGAGTGAGCTGCTTTGCCAATTCTGCCTCTTTTTTCCTTTCTCGAGCTAAATCCCTCTTTAGCCCAATGGTCTTTGGCCTCTATCTAGGAAGCTGATCTTCCTCATCCTCACTGTCATCAAAATTTCCCAAGGTATCATCTAGAAAAGCCTTGGCCTTTCTGGCTTCTCTTTGAGCTCTGATTGCTCTGACCTCACTGATGGTGTGTTTTGTCTCTAGCTGCTAATTCTCCAACTCAAGAAAGTTAATCACATGTTTTTCCCTACCAAGATTAGATTGTAGCTCACTAATATTGGCATCCTTTATTTTGATCAATGCACTAGTGATTCTCTCCTCATTCTCATCATCAAGGTCAATCAACTAAAACTCTTATCCAGTTTCATGCTTGTCTTCCTTCTCAACAGTGATATGCTCTGTGACCATTTCCTTGCCCTTATCAACCTGTTTTGTTGATGAAGATAGCATGGCCCCTTTCACACCATGTGATTCAAACACATGCCTTAGGCCTCTTTGATAGGTAAAGGGAAAAGGCTCAATGTCATGCAATTTAGTGCCAACTGTCCCAATGTCTCTTTTACTACCTCCTGCTCCAGTGTCATGTTGTGATGGTAAAGGGTTTTGGATAGGTGATGATGTAGGATAAAGAGGTGAATGAATGTGAGTGGATGGTGATGTATGAACAATGGGATGTGATGGAGAAGTAGGAATGGGAGGATGAGATGAAGAAGGGATATATTGCTCATCATGGACAGGTGGAGTAGTGAAAATCTGATGGGCAATGAAGGTATCCCATGGAATGTTCTTCTGCTGGAGTTGATGCATGACCACCATCTTGATAAGGGAATGATGAAAAAGGCTCTGCATTTGCTGATTGTAGTCTCTCCTTTGCACTATATAAGACATCTTGTCAATGCTACGGAAAAGATAATATGGTATGTGCAGCATCCTAACTCTAGTGAAATGCATAAGAAGATTAATATTATATGAGTAGAGGCAGGAAAACCTTCGCTCACAAGTGAAATAATTCATTATTACCTTCATCATGGGTGCATATCTATCAAGTAGATGAGAAAATGGGAATATGGACTTGTGGTGACCTTTATACCTAGGTTTGAGGTAGGGTTCAAAATAACTCATGTCTAGGTTTTCTTGTTTGAACCACTTCTCTCCCACACTAGGTAGTCCTGTAGCATATGCAATGGAATTGGTAGACAACTCAAAGGTGACCTTGAAAAGATTGACTTGTTTGTTATGAAAATTGATAATGAATAGTCTTGTTAGCTCCGAGTGGTTTTGGACTTGCTCCACCTTCTCACAAAACTCGAAGCAGCCTACATGCTTAAAGCAAGAAAAAGTGCGGGGTGATGCCATGCGTTCTCTTATTTTGAGGGGTTCAAATCTGTTTATCTTCCCTCCCTTGTTATCATGTCTCCTTGGCATTTGTGCCTCCACACCACTGTCTTCACCCTTAGACATTTTAAACTATGTTTTGGAAACCCTAAGGCTAATCTGAAATGAATGAGGGGAAGGAATGAAATGAAAGCTTTGCAAATGAATGGAATGAGTGAATGGTTATAGATGTAGGAAATGAGTGAGGGGAAAACTAACTTAATGAAAACCCTCAAGAAATGTAATCACCCTTGTTTATGAATGATTTTCTTCAAGGAGGATGAAATAGGAATGAAATAGTGATTTCTGATTTGTAGCTAGGGTTTGATTAGGGTTTCATTTCCATTGATAAAATGATGACCAAAATAGCTTGAAAACAAATTTCATGTCATGTACTTACCCCTCAAGAGTGCTTAGAGGATCTTGGCAAGAGTTTGGAAGCAATTTGACTTGATTTGGATGGCCCCAACTCTTAGCAAACCCTTTTGTCCAAGCGCGCAGTGCCAACTGTTGAAGGTACAACACCAAGTTCTGAGCGCGCAACGCCAAATATTTCTTCACAGGGTCCCTGTCGAGCAAGAGCGTAGCGCCTTGACAAGGGTTCAGCTCTAGCTCCCAGTCGCTCAGCGCCTTCAGAATTTGTGTGGAGGAAAACTGGCAAGGGCACAACGCCAACCCAAACACGCATCGCTAAGAAAATTTTCCTGAATTCTGCTTGCAAACTCATAATTTTTTCCTTGTTGAGCGCTCTTGGTGTTTTGAGAGGCAAAAATGACTCATTTGAAATGTGAAATAATATTTTATAAATAAGAGGAATTTGATTTAATTTTAAAAATCCACTTTCTATTTTTTTTTAAGTATTTTTACTTTGTCACTAACAGTTTTTGACACTTTTTCCTTACAGGTTGCTGAAGTCACTGAGTTGGCTTTTCTTTTGATCATTGAGGCTTGACAAGTTCATTTTGAAAACTTTAGGATGACTACACATAGCAACATCTTCAAAATATTCTATTTTCTCAACTATAAAACTCAACTCATATTTTCCATCTTCTCTGGCCACCTTTTTCAAAACCTTAAGTGTCTGCAGTTCTTTACAACAACCATCAGTGTTGTCTTCTAAGTTCTCTATAGCCCTTTCAAGTTCATTTGTTTCTGTCCAGTTCACCTCACCTTTTTCCATATTCCATCAATATTTTTTGATAGACTTTCTTCATGTTTGGCCTTGTTTGTTTTCTCCATGCCATTTTCCTGCAAGTAATTTATTATTTGGCACTCAAATGGACTAACCAGTTCATAACCCTAGTCATCTACCAGACCAAGTGTTTCCTCCTTCCCTTTTTGTACATTATTTTCATTCAGGAGTAGACAATTTACTTCATCAGTACCTTCTGCTGATAAATCTTCTAACACTTCTGCAGAAGTGCTAAATTTTTTCCATTTTTCTCACTTGCAAGTTTTGAACTGAGGAGATAATTTTCCTTGGAAGTTCTAGGTCCTTCTTGAATAACCATGTGTTGACATTCTATTGCATCTGAGCTAGATTCTAGCAAAGGAAAAGCAGTGTCTGAAACATCCAAGGACAACCTTAAAAAATGTAAAACCCTAATGACCTAATGGGGGTGTTCTTTGACCTCATTTTGACTTAAATTTGACTTGGAAATTTTCAAGTGAAAACAGAGTATTGTTATAGGTTATTATACCCAAAGGGACATGGGGATGAGTTAGAAACAGGAAACCCTAGAGGGAGGATGGAGTCTATTAATAGGGGAAAATAGGGCAATGAGGTTATAGGTGGGAAAGAAGGATGAAAATGGGAGGCATAAGCCCATAATGAGTCTTTTAAAAGCAACTTGGTGGCTTTGGGAAGACCAACTGAGGAATAGTGAAAATTGGTTTATAAGGATAACGAAGGCAGTGAGATTTCTTAAACTCAAGATATTCAAGGAATATTTTTTTCACAAAACCATAACCATCCTATAGTCATCCAAAGATAGTGAAAAATACTGATGACTAACAATGGCTCCACTTGGGGAGGGCAGCTCCTTCAGGAGGTGTCAAGAACCTCAAATTTCTAATTTTGCAGATGAGATGCCTCACATGCTTTTTGATTTCCTTCATTTTTCAATGTTGATCTTGTTGTTGTTCCTTGAGGCTTGTGATCTTAAAATCTGAAAAAAATGATTGCTTCAACTTGTCTTTACCTACCCATCAAACCTTTCCTAACATTTTCTCTTCATTTGGGTTCATTTGTATTGGCAAATCCTGAACGTCATCTTTTCTTTTGAAAGCATAAACTATCTATTTCTACCCTTATAACATCCAAAGGCCCAGATTAGACTGATGAACTCTTTTATTCTATATCTAATCTACTTATCTTTCAAGATTAAACAGTTTGAAAGATTTTCATTCTCTAATATACTGACATGAAATTCAAAACATGACCAAATCAAGGTTAAGCAGTTTGATTTGTCATGAGCTATGGCATTTTGGACAAGCTGCAAACAGATTTTATTTTTGTACAAGTAAACTTAGAAACTTGAGGGCTATAATTTTGAATTTGTTATGCATCCCTCTCCTTTCTTTTTGGTTCAGATTTTGAACTTTGGGAACCAATATCTTTTCCTAATATAATCTACTGACAATCCAAGTTTAAATGGCTTGGAAAATCATCATTTCTGACTTATCAGCATAAATCCAAAAAATTTTCAATCATGATTAGGTTGTATGACTGAACAAGACTTTCCTTTCTCAATAGTAGTGGCATTTGGACTTGCACACTTTCAGAAACATTCTTTTTTGGTATGGGGCTTTACCTCTTCTTTTTATCTGCCCTCTTTTCTTCTTTTCTTTGTTTTTTTGTTTCATTTTTCTGATCTTTCATTCAAGCAATGTTATGTACAATGAATAAAACATTAAACTAGGAACTTCAACAAAAGTAATGCTTGAGCATCCTGTCATTGACAGGACCTCCAAATAACTCTGTTCCATCCATTTCTTGTAGAAAGAATGCATTGTTACCTCTTTCTGAATGGATGATGTATGGACCTTTCCACAAACATTTTCAATTTTTCCATGTGTTACACCATTTTTTGGTCATCTAACCTATTATCATTAGATGGACCCAAGTACACCATGTAAGACCAATTTTACCCTTGGTAAAATTGCTTTCACTATGTTAAATAACTTAATAAACCACATTTATTAGGTTGTTTATGGTCTAAACAGTAGACCCCTCTTTACCATGTTTAACCCAAAAACAAAGAAATTAATTAGATAAACCTTTATTTATCTTATTATTTTCTAGGAATAATTATTTAAATCTCATTTAGATAATATTCCTTGTTAAATATGACCAAATCACCCACAAATAATTAAATAAATCATTATTTGTTTGATTATCCTTCAACCACTTCCTTAAAAAGATAAATAAATCATTTATTTATTTATTATTGACAAATAAAGTGATTTGACCCAAGTCAAAGACTTTTTCCCTCCAACAAATATAATAAAATATTCCATAAAAGGTGGATCTAGATTTGGTTAACATTATTTTAATCATGCACCAAGATCTAGAATGACCCAATATTTTGTTATAAATAGGAGGGTTTTTCCTACCATTCTTCACCTTTTGTTGCCTACTAGATCACTCTGGATCTATACACTTGGTCGCTCTTTTCACCATTTGCTCCCATTGAGCTTTATCATTTGCATTGGGTTTTCTACACCAACTAGAGAGAGAAATCATAGATCTGAAGTGCTGAGGACTTCCAAGAACCCATCCCATTGAGGAGAATTGGATACGCCTTCTTCTTTTCCTCCCAGGTACCCGATTAATACAAAAATTCTTTCAAAAAATTGTTCTTGTCTTGTCTATTGGTATATGGAGCAAACCCTTATTTTTACTGCTTAATGTCTTTCCATACATAGATATGGTTTTTGCAGCTCTTTTCTTGTTCAACTAATCGCAGATCTGAAGATATTGGCAGCCAATTTTGTTATTAGGGCTATTAGTTATGCCTAGCTAAAGTGGTCCTTTTTCGTACACTTCGACAAAGGATTCATACTAACAAATGGCGACTCCACACGGGTTTTAAATTACGACCACTGTCGTTTTTCATATTCCTGCATATCCAGCTACTTCAGACCCTAGGGTTTCTTTTCAGCTGTTTATTTTTCCTATTTTTATGGTGTTTTTCTCACATAAAACCCTAAAACATTAAAATTTCTAACTTCCGTGTGTTTCTGGCCCTATTGCACAGGTAAGCGACACCAGCCGCAACTGAGACGACAACTTTTCTGAAAATCTGCCGCCGAGACAACCGGAACGGGGGGTCGCACTTTTTGGCCCATAACCTGCGACCTGGACCTCCAGGTCGCACTTTTCTGCGACTTGCACTGAAAACAGGTCAGAAACTGCGACCTGCCATTTTTTCAGTGATTTTTCTGCAATTTTTTTGGGTTTTGCTGCAGCTTCTGTCAGGGTCTTCCAGCCTCTGTCTCAGCCCGCTTTGACCAAGTTCTGATCTGTTTTTACTCATCTAAGTGGGAACCTAGCCCCTAGGGCTTTAGTACCCTCCACTTTTTGTGGAAGAGTTTTAGTTGTTTCAGCCGTCTATTTTTCAGAGCTTCAGCCTTCTGTTTTCCAGATCTGATACCTCCTATCAGCCCTCTTTTATATTAGCGCTTTTTCCTTTCAAAACACCTCTTGTAGTTTTGTTTGGACCTCTCCTTCAGGCCTCTGCCTTGCCCTTTCCGCTTTTTGTTGATTTCCTCCTTTTTTCCAGCCGCCTTGCCTCTGTCTCTTGGTTGTGATCTACACCTCTTTTCCGCAGTTTTGTCCTTTAGATCCCTGTCCCTTTTGACCCTAGATCTATTGGCCTCTTTTTACATGTGTTTCGACTAGATTTTTTGCCCTCTTTTAGAGTATTTTTGAGAGACCCGCCTTGTTGGGTTAGATTGATGCATGGTTAGCTGTTAAACGTTCTGTTATTTCAACATTATATACTGTTCTCTGCCGATTTCTTTTCAGTTACACAGCACACTTTTTCTTTCTCTCAAAACGGCTGGGTTTAAAAATTAAAATTAACGCACATCACACAATGACCCTAAGTGAAGAAGCGCCTGGTTAACACCGCTTGGCAAAGACTCTAAAATCAATTGTCACTGCACCTTATCTGCCCTTGACCTCGCTTGATTTTGTCCCTTCCTGCCCCTGTCGGTTGTCTTCTTCCTATCATCATTGCGCCCCCAAGGCGCACTTCCCGGAGACTTCTTGGCCTTTCCCCTCCGTTTTCGGTTGATCGACCTGCTCCGCCCTGTCGTCGTCGAGCCAGTCCCTTCCCGCCCTTGTCGGTTGTTTTCTTCTTGCCCTTCCCAGAAACTTCTTGGCCTTTCCCCTCAGTTTCCAGTTGATCGACCTGCTCCGCCCTGTCGTCGTCGAGCCAGTCCCTTCCCGCCCTTGTCGGTTGTTTTCTTCCTCGTCCTCATTGCGCCACCATGGTGCGCTTTCCCGGAGACTTCTTGGCCTTCGCCCTCGCCCGATCGATCGACCTGCTCCGTCCCGTCATCATCGAGCGCTCCCTCTCGAGTCCGCACTCCGACTCCTCCCCCCGATTCATCTGGTCCCTCCTTCTCCTCCCGTCGGCTCTCCCCGTGTCACCTTCACTATGTCCGGCTTAGGGCCTAACGCTAGCGGTTCTCCCGGCCCTAATGCCGGCTACTAGCGGAACCACCACGAGAACTACCTCGACTACACCCTTGCTCCCCTTCTTGGCAGGCCTTAGCCTCCCAGATTTGGACCGGTTGATAAACGACCCTATACATCATGACGCTAGTTGGCCCGCTATGCCGACAAAGCTCCCTTCCGACATCCCAAAGTTTGAAGGTCGTGCTGGAGAAGATCCTTCCAATCATGTTCGATCTTTCCACATGTGGTGTTCATCTACCTCCATTACCGATGACTCTGTTTGTCTTAGATTGTTCCAATGCACGCTTACAGGCGAAGCTTCTAAGTGGTATGTTGATCAGCCCACTTCCTCCCATACCACCTTTGCAACTCTTGCCCAGGCTTTTTTATCTTACTTCCAGCTTCCCCTTCGTTATGACACTGGTATCGAACTCTTGACTTCCTTCAAGCAAACCTCTTCGACCCGCCTTTCTACCCACGTCCAGGAATGGCGAAGAAGACGGAGCCTATGCCAATATCCTCCCTTCGAAGACCGTGTCTACATGGAATGGTTCCTTAGATCTCTCTTGTCCCCTTTTGGGAAAGATGTCGCATCGCATTTTCCTCAAACCGAAGAAGATGCCCTCCAAATGGCATTAAAGTATGACCTGATCTACGCTCAGACAGGTTATGATCCTACTGTCCTACCTACTCTCCCCAAACCCGGTGATGCCCATACACCGGGGGCACCTCATGCCGCCGACAGTATCGTTGGATCTATCTCTCATCCATCCGCTCAACCTCTCATGAGCTATGGTTTTCCTGGGGGAGGGGGCACCACTCCCTGCACTTCTCCCCCTCCCGGTAGCACGCATCCAGGATACGGCATGCCTCATCCTTTTGCCCAACCTCCTGCTTACCTCAATGCTGCCCAACCTAACCATTACCCTTATCCGCAGCCTGGTGCGCCAGCTCCTCCAGCATATGCACTTTCGCCTCCCTTGCCTTCTCAACCCCTGCAACAGCAGTCACCGCCCCCTCAAGAGCCGGTGGATGCCCATCAGGGATTCATGGCTACCCAACCACCTGACGGACAGGTGGCCACTCCACCTTCCCCTTTTGGTTCGTCCAATTACCAGATCCTCATGATGAACTCTGATCCACCTCTAACCGTCGACCTTAACCTTCAAACTCGGTCTCGCCAGTACTCCAAGCCTCCTGCTCAGTCTGCCTCTGAGCCTCCTTCTTCAGGTTCTACAGAGCCTCTTTCGACACCGAATGGCCCCTTACATATCCCTCAACCCAAATTTGAGGTTCATACCAAGATTCATAAGGGACCATTACGCCGAAACGCTGCCTCCGGTCGAGTTGCTCACTCGTATAGCATAGTAGATGATTTGGCGCAATCTCCTGCTGCCATTTCCACATTGGAACTCCTCCAGTCGTGCCCTTCCCAAAAGAAGGCTCTACTATCTTCCGTGGGCGCTTTAGATCCTGCTGATGACCAAATGATTGTGTTCGACGCCCATCAATCAGCACATCCTCCTCTTCCTGCTTCCGTAGCCTTCCAAATCCCAGTCAAAATCCGGAACGCTAACGTTTCTCGGTGCATAATCGATGAGGGGGCATCCACCTGTGTGATGTCCGCTTCGGTTTGGAAGCAACTCGGCTCTCCTGGGTTGGCCCCTTCCATGATCACCCTTCGAGCGTGGGACGGCCATGCCTCCCAACCCATTGGCCTATTTCGTAATTGCCCTATCACCCTCGCCGATAAGATTGTTTGCGTTGACATCGAAGTCATAGATGCCCCGCTAGACTACAACATTCTATTGGGGCGAAGCTACACCTATGCTATGTCTGCTATCCCATCTGCGGTTTTCCGCAAGATGTCTTTCCCCCATAATGGAAAGATAGTCACCATTGACCAGTTGACATATCAAGAGCCAAAATCTCAGATCTCACCTGAGACGACCATCTCTTCTGTAGCCAACAAGCAAACCGTCGATTCCTTGACCAGTGTCTCCCCCGACATTTACAAAGATTCCTCCCTACTTGGAACCTTCCCTGGTCTTCCTCCTCCTCCTGTCTCTGACCCCAGCTCATTGAATGTTTGCATGATGCAATCGTCTCAGGCTGCTCTCAAGCAACCTACTTTGGCTAGTCAGCAACCGCGCTCTTTGCAACCTACTCCTAGCCCTTCACCTGCAGCTGGTAGTCATGAGCCTCTTTACCCTCCTGGAATGGTTCCTCTAAGCCTTAGCCATTTAGGAGTCGTTCCACCTGGCCATTACCCCTCTGGTCAGATACCGTTCCTCGCTCCCCCACCAGGAGTGTACATGGTACCGGTCATGGCCACCCTCTCTCTTCCTAACTTGACCCTTGGGATTCTCGTTTGGTACCTTGATCCTCCAGCCCCCACCTTGTCTGGTCAACCCAAACCTTATATTTCTTTGACCCTGGTTCAACCAGCCCCCATGCCTTCTCCCGCTGCATCAGTGCCTCAGCCACCTCAACAAGAACCTCCTCCTGTTGCGACCGCTTCGGGTAAGAAGGGCAAAGCTCACAAGGGGGCATCAAAGGACAAGGCTGCCCCGACAAACCCTGCTCCTCCTCAGCCTCCAAAGCGTACCATCCAGTGTGCTTCGTGTGATGTTGTCGGTCACGCCTCCCATACCTGTCCTGCATTGCTTCATCTCAAGTCCATGGTTAATGTCACGTTCCCTGAGCCCGCGGTCCTAGAAGCCTCTATTCCTTCCGCGACCGCGGCCAAGAACCCCAAGACTATTCACACTAACCACCCCTGTGCTTTGTGTGATCTCCATGGCCATTACACCCATCTTTGTCCCCGCCTCGAGGACTTCCGCACCTCTATCGCCGCGGTCCACCAATTCGAGGCCAAGCGCAATGAGTCCACCTCTCCCCTATTTTCACATTCTGCTTCAGCAGAACTACCAGATATGACTGCTCCCATTGACATTCCCCCTACTGATGTCGAGATGACGGAGCCTTCGTCCAATTTTTTTTACCTATCATCATCCATGAGACCCTCGGGGAACATTCCATCTGAATCCTCCCCTGTTGTTTCGCTTGACCTTCCTTCAGCGATCATCTTGGGCTCAACATCGGTAGATCCTTTATCTACTTACTCTTCGGTCACCCCTTGTGACAATGCACATGTGAACCTCTCTTCTCATGATGATGATTCCGGTCACTTCACCACGCCAGGTGGCCTTTCTTCCACCAGTCACCCCATCTTCTATTGTTAGTATGGATTCTTTGTCGAAGCGTACGAAAAAGAACCACTTTAGCTACGCATAACTAATAGCCCTAACAACAATAATGGCCGCAAAACATCTTCAGATCTGCAATTAGTAGTTAAAGTGCTGCAACAAACAGATCTATAAATGGAAAGACATTAAGCAGTAAAGTAAAGAGTTTGCTCCATGCATCCAACAGACAAGACAAGAACACGATTTTTGAATGAATTTTATATTACAGGGCACCTGGGAGGAAACAAGAAGGTGTATCCAGATCTCCTCAATGGGATGGGTTCTTTGTAGTCCTCAGCACTTCAGATCTAAGCTTTCTCTCTCTTGTAGATGTAGAAAACCCAATGTAGAAAGTAGAGCTCAATGGGAGAAAATGGTAGAAAAATGAGACCAAGTGTATAGATCCAGAGTGATCTAATAGGCAACAAAAGGTGAAGAATGATGGGGAAAACCCTCCTATTTATAACAAAATATTGGGTCATTCTAGATCTTGGTGCGTGATTAAAATAATGTTAATCAAATCTAGATCCACCTCTATGGAATATTTTATTATTATTTGTTGGAGGGAAAGGGACTTTGACTTGGGTCAAATCCCTTGATTAGTGAGGAATAAATAAATAAATGATTTATTTATCCTTTTAAGGAAGTGGTTGGGATATAATCAAATAAATAATGATTTATTTAATTAATAGTGGTTGATTTGTTCATATTTAACAAGGAATATTATTTAAATAATTATTCCTAGAAAATAATAAGATAACTATGGGTGTATCTCATTAATTTCTTTGTTTTTGGGTTAAACATGACTGGGAATAATAATTAAATTATGGTTTAATTAATTATTCCTTTTTGGGGTTTCCTAATTAACATAGTGAAAGCAGTTTTATTTGGGGTAAAACTGGTCTTACGTGGTGTACTTGGGTCCATCTAATGGTGAAGGGTTAGATGACCAAAAAATGGTGTAACATTTATCGCGATGACGAAATTATGGAAAAAATCCCCACCCCTGACGTTATCTATTCCCCCTTACATCGAACCCATGCATTCACACCACACCCACCTTGTGGCCATTACATTGAAACCCACTGTTTGGGTAAGGGGGCACCCACATTTGAGAGACCAAGAGAAGTAATTCTCCACAACTCTCCTAGTGGATCTGGTCGTGTTGACTTTAGTCCCAGTATTCTTCCACATTTCGAAGAACCTCTAGAGTCCCATATCACTTCAGATCACTCTAGGGATGATACCCCTTATCGTTCCCTCATCTTACATCAGCAACCCAGTCTCTTAGACATTATTGTTGACCCACCTATAGATTTTCTACAAGAGCATCAGTTCATTATCTCCAAATCCTCTTTTTGGGATAGTGACACCAGGTATGCCAACTCGGAAACTTAAAGTCCATTTGATCCCTATATGCAGTACCAAAAGAGATTGGTAATCCTCCATTTCCTTTCTCACACTGCATAACCATAACGAGAACAAATGGCACACCACATCATTTAAATGTGTTTAGATTCCCCTTTTTTTCTAAATACATTTTGGCATGACCACACCATGCTCGGGGGCACCTATGCCCCTCAACCATAACCCTCCTCACCTCGTTTTTGGAGAGGAGGTTGTCTTACCAATCGAGTGTGACATCCCTTCCCTTCATCTGGCTGTTGAACTTCTCCCTAACACCCAACCTCTAGAACAACGACTTATCATGCCTGAGCGTGCCTCTGAAGACCGCCGTGTTGCATTGCAAACCATGGAAGCGGCCAAGAAACGCACCAAAGCTCAATATGACCGAAAATTCCAGCCTCAAAGGTGACCTTGTTCTAGTATGTGACCAAGCCCATGATGTCCTTGGTCACGGGAAGTTCGACTCATTATGGCTAGGCTCTTACGTCATCAGTAAGGGTCTTGGTAAGGGGGCATACCTTTTAGAGGACTTCGAAGGCAATCCTCTTCCTAATCCTCGCAATGCACTCTATCTTAAGAAATATTACCCTTAGCATTTCCCTTCTGAGATGCGTGTTTTATGTTCTTTTAGATAGCCAACATCTTTTTTGTACTTTCATCCTTCGCCAGGAGCTATTTTGTCCAAGAAGGATCACTTCACCTCTCCTTCACATCGAACTTCCTCACTTACAACACTTGTACTTGGGGCACCATTTTGCCTCCTTACTTGTCTTTGTTCGTGTCGATTTTCGTCATGAGTTACCATCTTGGACTCATGTTTTTATGGTCCCCCATTGGGCCTTTTACTGTGTGGCAGCACCATAGAGTCGCCCTTGTTTAGAGCATCCAAGTTGAGTCATCATCGCATTCATGGAGTCTATCCCGAGTCCCTTTGTACCCCACTATAGCCCTCCATCCTTCATTGCTTGGTCTCTCTCTTGTGTCGCATATTATGACCTTCAGTCCCACTGTCCCCTCTCCCTTATGATATTGTGTCAGTCGCTGCCATGTCATTCATGCCCTTTATGCTCTAACAAGGGAAGTCGTCTATTCGCCACTTCCGCCCTCCATTCCTCCATCATCTTTAGTGTCGACTGTCCGTCACCCTACTATTTTCTCTCGTGCCTTAGTTGAGGATCTCTCATTGCTCACCTATGTATGTGTGTACCTCCTTCGTCGACATCACTCATTCATTCCGTGCTATGTCTAGTGGCCAGGTACCTTGGTTCCAGCTTCCACTCTTGTTCAGTGCCTCGGATCAAGCAAAGGGATCTCTCATTTCCCTTTCACTTGATTGTTTCTCCACTCCAGCTCCTTTCAGCATGATCGAGATCCGTATGATTGATGGTTTAGTGATGCAGTTGTAGCTTTTGGTGATTCCCGAGTGTGTGTGAGATGTCTCAGCCCTCATGAGGGGGTGGCCCTGTAGGTAGCCCCCCACATGCCCGGATGACCTCTTCATTGTAGCCTTCGATGCAGCTCCATATATTTGATGATGTCAGCCTTAGCCGCTTGCAGTGCCTCTTTGATTTGAATGCATCAGTCATATTTTGTGAGCCCTTCCCCCCTTACAGGGGGCATTTGGGTTGTATTTGTATCTCATGTACTCAGATATTATTGTATAAGTCCTGGCTGTTATTCTAGGCACAGCATGTATATGGGATCCCTCATTGTATTTTTATCTGGCTCATGTTTATGCTGACTGTACTTTATGGTTTGGTCCCTTGTTTACTAGACACACTATTCTTTTGTACTTTGTCTCGGCGGGCATAGGTATGCCTCCCCCGCCGCCTTTAGCATAGGTACCCTCTCATAAAAAGAGACGTGTTGCACTGCGAGTCTCGCTTCCTCGCAGGTCTAGTTCTTCAAATATCTCATCTACCCATTTCTCTCCCCGACTTCCCTTTTGATGTCTATGATTGAGTTTTACAACATACTTCGGTCATACGATTTTCTCTCACCGCACGGGGGGCAATCATACACCATTTTTTAGTCATCTAACCTATTATCATTAGATGGACCCAGTACACCATAAGACCAATTTTCCCTAAGTAAAATTGCTTTCACTATGTTAAATAACTTAATAAACCACATTTATTAGGTTGTTTATGGTCTAAACAGGAAACCCCACTCATGTTTAACCCAAAAAAAAAGAAATTAATTAGATAAACCTTTGTTTATCTTATTAGTTTCTAGGAATAATTATTTAACCCTTGTTTAGATAATATTCCCCGTTAAATATGACCAAATCACCCACAAATAATTAAATAAATCATTATTTATTTGATTATTTTCTAACCACTTCCTTAAAAAGATAAATAAATCATTTATTTATTTATTTTTGACTAATAAAGGGATTTGACCCAAGTCAAATACTTTTTCCCTCCAACAAAAATAATAAAATATTCCATAAGAGGTGGATCTAGATTTCTGTTAACATTATTTTAATCATGCACCAAGATCTAGAATGACCCAATATTTTGTTATAAAGGCCAGGGAGGGTTTTTCCTACCATTCTTCACCTTTTGTTGCCTATTGCATCACTCTGGAATCTATACACTTGGTCGCTCTTTTCACCATTTGCTCCCATTGAGCTTAGCTCATTTGCATTGGGTTTTCTACACCAACCAGAGAGAGAGATTCTAGATCTGAAGTGCTGAGGACTTCCAAGAACCCATCCCATTGAGGAGAATTGGATACGCCTTCTTGTTTTCCTCCCAGGTGCCCTTAATATAAAAAATTCTTTCAAAAATTGTTCTTGTCTTGTCTATTGGTATATGAAGCAAACCCTTATTTTTACTGCTTAATGTCTTTCTATGCATAGATCTGGTTTTTTGCAGCTCTTTTCTTGATCAACTAACTGCAGATCTGAAGATATTGGCAGCCACTTTTGTTGTTAGGGCTATTAGTTATGCGTAGCTAAAGTGGTCCTTTTTCGTACACTTCGACAAAGGATTCATACTAACACCATGCTTGCCTTTGTGCTTTCTTCCTAAATCCCATTTCGTAACTTTATCTCCAATCTCGGGAAATCATTTTCCTGGTCCTCTTATCAAAAGGCTTCTGATGCTCCCTTGTAATGCTTGTGTTCTCGAGTCTGTTGTATACTTTCCCTTGATTGTTGCAAGAATGGTTTGGTTTGGGCCCTTTGTATATCATTATCCTCTCGATTTTACCTCTTGAATAAGATTCATCATCGGGACT
>JAXQQM020084740.1:0-22500 GCA_034641835.2 Pinus albicaulis
AAATTGCGAGAGAAATAATGTCAATCACTTCAACCTGGAGGATATCTATAAAAGTTGTAGACGACAGCTAGCACGATTTCCATTAAACATTGGATTCAAAAGTTCGCAACACGCTCATCGCCTCCACCTTCGCTGACTGATACGTTGAGGTAGCCAAAATGATGGCTACGTGTAGGTTCATTCAGGTTATTTTACTCATAAGAACAAATTTGATACAGAGTTGGCATGAGGACAGAGGCTAACAATTTTAATAACTAATCGATCATCAAAAGGAGAAGTCATTGGCTGGGAAAATATTGAACTTATCAGTGACCGTCCACTTGAGACCATGTTGAAATAATTCAAATAGTTGAAGAAAGAATATCCTGATAGGATTAACATTGCCTCAATTATGGAGAAGTATGATAGATCTTCTTGGAACGAGTATAAGACATTGGAGTTGATGCACTTGAGATTAACTTCTCTTGTCCTCGTGGGATGCCTGTTCTCATGGGATGCTTAAGTGCATGTTGGAATTTTCTAAATAATTCTAACACACAGAGGAATAAAACAATTCATCTTCTTCTTGCAACACAGAGATAAAATAAAAATTAAATTGCAAACATAGAAAGGTGAGGTATAACACCGCTATTTCATTAAAAGACAAAACCTTTATTACAAAAAAAGATTCTTCAGAACTTCTGTTGTTCTAGATTCACAAAATAAAACTACTTCTGTTAGCTGCTACAACAACACAACGTTTCAGCAACAAAACTTCTCTGTCTCCTTGTTTTCTCTGTTTCTGCCTTCGAGAAAAAATTACACAATACAATACACAACAACTCTAATACACTTACGACATATTAAATTAAACATATATATATTATAAATATTCCATATTTATAATATATATATATAACAAAAAATATTTAACCAAAGTTAAAAAAAAAAAACAATGTACCGCGGTAAAAATAATTAACTCAAAGTTAAAAATAAAACATCTGTAGCAACATAAAATTAAATCAAAAGCATTTAACTTTGTCCTAAGGTTTAAAAACTTATTCCTTTCATGCGTTCCGAGGGCTGCTTGAAAAGCCTTCTCGTGAGTTCCCTTATCCCCCTAGAACTGCTTTGGTGGGTCCAGAGAGGTGGGTGATGTCATTCATTCCAGGGAATCACCTTCCTCCTTTGCTTCCCATCCTTGCTACCCTTTGGAATGGTGCTTTGCTGGCTTGCACATTCAATGTGGTTGGTGGAGAGTTTATTGCTGGTGGTTGTTGCGGATAAGTTCGTGGTTGCCTGAAGTTCTGAACTGGAGGTTTCACTGTCGTTGTTGTCCTTTCCAATCCCATCATCTTTGAAGTCCACCGTCCTGCTGCTCTGCATGGCAGTTGGAATTAATATTCCAACAGTCCCCCTAATTTCAACTGTTGGGTTTTCTTGCATACCCATGCATTTCCTTAAATAATTAAAAATCTTCTACGTTAATGGCTTTGTCAAAGTATCAGCGAATTGTTCCTGTATCCTACAGTGCTGCAAAACAATCTCACCATTATTAACCAGCTCTCTTATAAAATGAAATTTTGCATCAATATGCTTTGTTCTCTTATGGAAGACAAAATTCTTTGATAAAGAAATCGCTAAGTTGTTATCATAATAAATCATTTTTCCTTTGTCTTATTCATGACATAAATCTCTGAGCATTCTTCTCATCCATACTACTTGGCATGTTGCTGCTGTTGCTACTACATATTCTACCTCTGCTATTAATAAAACAACTATTGGTTGCTTCTTGGAAGCCCATGAAACGGCCCCCGATCCCAAATGAAACACATATCCAGATGTTCTCTTCCTGTCATCTGCACTTCCAGCCCAATCACTATCAGTGTAACCAGTCAATTTAAAATTTTTAGATGGGAGTATAAAATACCATACCCCTTCGTTCCATTCGCATACCTTAGAATCCTCTTGGCTGCCTGCCAATGAGTCTCTTTCGGCCTTTCCATAAATCTGGAGGTTAAACTTACAGTGTGCATAATATCCATCATAGTTGCAGTCAAATACATGAGGATGCCAACTATGCACTTGTACAATGTCAGATCAAAATCCTTGCTGCTATCTTCTTTGCTCAATTTTAACCCCATGACAGTTGGAGTTACAGCTGCCTTGTTGTTTTGAATGTTGAATCTTTTCAACACTTCTTCAACATATTTTCCTTGGGAAATAAAAATCCCATTTTCATTTTTCTCTACTTCTATTCCAAGAAAATATCTCAGAAAACTCAAATCATTCATTTCAAATTCACTTTTCATGACTGCTTTAAAATCAACAATGACAGAAACTTCATTGCCGGTAAAGATTAAATCATCTACATATAAAACAATAATAATAATCTTACCATCATTTTCTTTTATGTAGAGTGTGGGTTCTCCATCACATTTC
The DNA here is from genome assembly GCA_034641835.2 of Pinus albicaulis. Taxonomy (NCBI): domain Eukaryota; kingdom Viridiplantae; phylum Streptophyta; class Pinopsida; order Pinales; family Pinaceae; genus Pinus; species Pinus albicaulis. Next base: position 2,422 of record JAXQQM020084740.1, read on the forward strand.
TTAAATCTATTTTTCAGTCAGGTAAGCATCTATTCTACTGTACCATGCTCTCGGTGCTTGCTTCAACCCATAAAGAGATTTTTTCAATTTTCATACTTTGTGATTTTGGCCTTCAATCTCATAGCCTGGAGGTTGTTCAACATATACCTTTTCCTTCAACACTCCATTTAGGAATGCAGATTTCACATCCATTTGGTAAACCTTCCATTTGTGTTGTGCTGCTATGGACAACACTGTTCTCACGGTTTCCATTATTGCAACTGGTGTGAAGGTTTCCTCATAATCTCTTCCTTGTTGCTGCTTGTAGCCTTTGAAAACAAGTCCAACTTTATGCCTTTCAATCTTGCCTTCAGCATTGCTCTTGGTTTTATAAACCCATCTTACTCCAATGACTTCTTTACCTTTAGGGAGGTCCACTAACTCCCATGTATTACTCTTTTCTATTACACCAATTTCTTCGTTCATTACTTCAATCCATTTTTCTTCCTTCACAGCATCTTCAAAATGAATTGGGTCATCAACATGACAATACAAAGCAAATAAAGAGTTCAGACTAGAATTATCATTTACCTCTCCTTGTTCATAAATCTCACTTAGATTTTTCAATCTCGGTCTTCTTGCTGTACTTGGAGTTCCACTTGAACTCGAGGGATTTTTTGTTCCCTGTGGTATGCTTGGAGAAGCACTTCCTCGATTTCTCAAGGCTGATCCATTTTCGGCTTGTGGTGTGGATTTTTTTGGTTGCGGTGGTGGAGGAACCACCAAGGAAGAATTATTTGTTATTGTCCCTTCCTCTTCTTCTTCGCGAGACACACATGTCTTTACATTCATTGTTTTCTCTAAGCTTCGATCCCAAGATTCTTCTTTAATAAACTGCACATCTATGCTGATTATAGCTTTCTTGGTGGATGGATTATAGAGTTTGTATGCCTTGGATTCATCACTGTATCCAAAAAAGATACATTTCTCCCCCTTATTGTCCAACTTCTTCTTAGCTGATCTAGAATGTGTGCATAAGCCACACAGTTGAATACTCTCATGTGGGTGAAATTCTGCTTTAAGACGCTCCACACTTCTTCCAGAACTCTGTTCATGATAGCTTTGGTTGGGCATCTATTCAAGATGTACACTGCACAATTCACAGCTTCAGCCCAATACTCATTTGGCAAATGTTTTTCCTTCAACATACTTCTGACCATGTCCATGATGGTCCTATTCTTCCTTTCTACAACATTGTTTTGATGAGGTGTGTACCTTGTCGTAAACTGCTTATGTATGCCATTCTCCCTACAGAAACGTAGGAACTATTTGGAGATGTATTCTCCACCTCTGTCAGTTCTCAGCACTTTGATGTAGTGCCCACTCTGCTTCTATGCAAGAACCTTAAAATGACAGAATTTTTCAAACACTTCATTTTTAAATTTCAGGAAATACGCCCATGTCTTTGTGGTGTAATCATATATGAATGCCAAAACATATTTGTTGCCAACTAAATATGGAATTTGCATTGGTCCACACAAATCTGGATGGACTATTTATAAGGGCTCCTTTGCCCTTATACTATTCCCTGCTAGAAATCTTTCTCTGTGTTGTTTGCCCAAGATGAAACCTTCAGAAAGGTTGTTCGGTTTTTCAATCAATGGTAATCCCTTTACCATTCTCTTTCTATGCAACAAGTTCAGGCCTCTGAAATTGATATGTCCAAATCTCAAGTACCATAACCAATTTTCATCTTTCACTTCCTCTTGAAAGACCTTTTGTGTTACAATTGCTACATTTCTTCTTTCCGTCAAGTCTACTCTGAGCTTGAGAGGAAACATCCTATTTCTTTTCATCTGTACCTCTGCAGTGACTTTCTTGCTTGGATGTATGTACATGATTGTACACACATCATATTTAAAAAACACATTGTAGCCCTTGTTTATGAGCTATCCAATGGTCAAAAGATTACATTTCAAGCCAAGTACATAATATACATCTGACACAAATTCTCCATTTCTTACCAAGATACTTACTCTTTCTTTTCCTTTGATAGAGATCTTACTATCAGTTCCTGTTGTTACTTCAGATTTAACATTTTCATCTAGATTGGAAAACATTGATATGTTTCCAGTCATGTGGTTTCTACAACCTTAGTCTAAGAACCATACATCATCTTGTCTATATTGTGCTATATTACATGTTAACAATGCATTACTCTGGTTCTTATTTTCTTTTGCAAAATTAGCATTCTACCTATTATTCATATCATTTTTCTTTTTCCTACATTCATTGGAATAGTGCCCATATTTCTTGCAATAATGACATGGGACTTGGGATTTATCATACCTTTTTCCATGAGCTTGATGTTGGCTTAAGCCTTCATTTTGATTCTGATTGCTACTCCTTCCGCTCAAACTTGCATGGTTGTTTCTTCCTTTGTTTTGGCTTCTGCCTCTTCCTTGGTTTTTTGCTTTGCCTTGACCTCTGCTTCGGCCAAAAGACATTGAATCTTGAAAGCTTGTTCCAATGAGGAATATGTTCCTCTATTCAGTCTATGTTCATGAGACATCAGGGATGCACTCAGCTCATCCACTGTAAATTGTGAGAGATCCTTTATCTCTTTTATTGCCACCACTATGGCATCAAATCTTGAGGGTAGACTTCTCAAGATTTTATCCATTATCCTTCTTTATTCAATTTTCTCTCCATGAGACCTTATATCGGTAACCAACCCAATAACTTGCGTGAAAAATGAGTCTATAGTTTCAGACTCTTTTATACAAAGAGTTTCAAAATCTCTCCTTAGCATTTGTAACTTTGTTGTCTTCACCTTCTCCATGCCTTGATAGGTAGTTTTGAGAATATCCCATGCCTCCTTATACTTTGTTGTTATTGAAATCCTTGGGAAAATACTCTCGTGCATTGATTGAAAGAGATATAAGAGGGCTTTGGATTCCTTCTTCCTATTATCTTTTAACAAATCTCTTTCTACTACTATCAAAGAAGCCAGCACTTTTGCATCTGCTAGTTCTGGGTAACCATTATCAACTAGCTCCCATATGTCCTTTGAAGCAAACATGGCTATCATCTTGATTTCCTAATAAAGACGTTCTTCACGTTAAACTGTGGAAGTTGGGGATTTGTCAGACTCGTGCATGTTGCTGCCATTGTAACTGTGCAAACTAGAAAATTTTCCTAACTGTGTAAAGGAACAAACAGAAGCTTTCTCTGCTAGAGAAATCCACTTCAACAAACTTCTTACAGCTTCTGCAGTGAAGAGAGATCTCTCCTTCGTTCACTGAGTGCCTAGACTAGCTCTGATACCATGTTGGAATTTTCTGAGTAATTCTAACACACAGAGGAATAAAAAAATTCCTCTTCTTCTTACAACATAGAGATAAAATAAAAATTAAATTGCAGACATAGAGGTATAAAACTTCTATTTCATTAAAATACAAAACCTTTGTTACAAAATAAAATTTTTTAGAACTTATGTTGTTTTGGATTCACACAATAAAACTGCTTCTGTCAGCTGCTACAACACCACAACATTTCATCAACAAAACTTCTTTGTCTCTTTGTTTTCTCTGTTTCTCCCTTTCGGAAAAAATTACACAATAAAATACATAGCAACTCTAATACCCTTCCAATATATTACATTACACATATATATATTATAAATATTCCATATTTATAATATATATATCAAAATATATTTAACCAATGCAAAAAAAAAAAAACAATGTACTGCAGTAAAAATGATTAACTCATACTTAACAATAAAACATATGCGGCAACATAAAATTAAATAAAAAACATTTAACTTTTTCCTAAGGTTTAAAACCTTATTCCTTTCATGCTTTCCGGGGGCTGCTTGAAAATCCTTCCCATGAGTTCCCTTATCCCCTCGGAACTGCTTTGGTGGGTCTAGAGAGGTGAGTGACATCATTCATTCTGGGGAATCACCTTCCTCCTTCGCTACCCATCCTTGCTACACTCAGGAATGGTGCTTTGCTGGCTTTTGCATTCAATGTGGTTGGCGGATATTTTAATGCTGGTGGTTGTTGCGGATAAGTTCATGGTTGCGTGAAGTTCTGAACTGGAGGTTTCCACCGCCGTTGCCGTCTTTTCCAATCCCATCAACTTTGAAGTTCGTCATCCTGCTAATCTGCATGGCAGTTGGAATTAATATTGCAACAGTGCAAGCTGGGTGTTGCAGCCGAAAAATACTGTGGAACTTGCTATGCAGTAAAGTGCACATCGAGCATTGTTTACTTTGGCAGGCCCATGATTATGGTGATCACAGATGAATGTCCAGGCTGTGGATCAAATCACTTTGATCTTTGTGGTACGTCCATTAGTAGCCTTCCACTTCTAGGCAGCATATTTTCTTCCACGTGAACAATGGAGATAATAATTATTATTGAATTTGAAAATGGGGTTGTGTAACTCGATGTCGATATCGATGAACTACCGAGTCAGAAGTGGCAATGAGTTTCTTGACGATGGGAATACTTTCTTGGAGTTAGGTATTAGCTTCAAGATTTTCGAGAAGTCACCTTGATCGACCTTTTACTGGATGGTTTGAGTGATATCACAGTTCTCGGTCAGCTTTGTACGAGGTTGTAGTCCATGGATCCTCTAATACTACAGTAAATTCCTGTTGCTCAAAAGTTTGGAAGTGAAATTATGGGGGTTACTTGTTCCAGGGATTAGAGACGAAGACTGTAAATATGTTACTGTTTTTTGGTATTGAAAAATATGCTCGATCCCGATGGACACTCCTCTAACAAATAGACTGATCTGCTTCTTGGTATTGGAGGCCAAAATATGGAGGTCTTGAAGGAGGGTTGCGCTTTCAAGAAATTGTGAAAGTATTTTGTCATGAAACTACTTCCCTAATACTCGGGGTCTCATATTTGTGTTTGATATCGATGATAGAGACCGTGTTGAATGAATATGTACTACGAGATCTATTGTTGTAGTGACATTGGTTCTATTGGTTGCTGAGTGCCGGGTTGCATGCTTTGGAGAAGAACCACTATTTTCGATAGCAAGCAGTTGTTACATGAGCCGAAGGAACCCTTATGTGGCCTTGAAGCATACCTACGATATAAGCATGTCTCCTTCCAGGAACCAATTTAAAGATATTTAGCAACTACATTTTTCAACTGTATATATATCGTGGGAGTCTCAACCAAATGCAGACACATATTGAATTCAGAAAATTAATACCCCAAAATAATAATCAACTTCAACAATATTAGCTTTTCGTGGACCAAAAGCCTTTTATGTGGGCACGTTTGATCCAAGAGGATCTATATACTCTTCCCAAGGAGAACCAACTTGAAGACCAATTCATTGAATCCTAGAGTTTCTTTTAGGGTTTTTAATATTTGTGATCATAATTTGATTTTTTATTGTAAAATAGAAATTGAATATTTGAGAGGATTTTCCTCAAAATTGAAATTCTAAATTCAAATTCATGTTGAAGTTGACGATTTAAAGAGATTATTCTCATTCCTTGAAAGTAGAGATTGAGATATTTCCTCCTTGGAAATCTCATGAGCATATTTTAAGGGACATGAGAATTAGTTTTCTCCTTGGAATAAGGGTTAAGGAGATATTCCCTCCTTATTTTTCGACTCTAAAGAGATACATAATGAAATTTTATGTACCTGGTAAAGGAGAGAGTAAGGAGAGATTTTTAGTGATTGAAAGAGTCATTTTCGAGCAGAGCTTCGATAGTTCCATAACTCTTTCATAAATTTTTATGTCAAGTTGACAGTTCTCGGCTGGCCACGTTGATGTAAAAATCAATGTACATCTATCTCTTTTCAGAAATACAATAGATCGATTCGTCCTGTTGGAGGTGAATATGGAGAGGTAGAATAATGGAGGGCGTGAACTCCGTTAAAAAACCTGTTGTGTGCATATTTTTATTCTTTATGGTTGATTGAGAATTTTCTTTTAGTCTTTTCTTTTTATTTCAATTAAGTGATGAAAAGAACATATATATATATATATATATATATATATATATATATCTGTGTGTGTGTGTTTGTATTGTAACGTAATCCCTTAAGACCAAATTGAGATTAAAACAAATTTTATATTATACATGTTTGAGTGGCTCTCAAGGGATTGTGGATCACAAATAAAATAAATTCAATTTGAGAGAAAACAAATTTAAGGAAGCTCATGCATTTTATGACTTGAAATTGAGGTTAAATAAACATTTACAGTTATACATAGAAAAAGAAGGAAGTCAGAGAAAGTTAATGAATTCCAAGTAATTAAAATGCTATGAATACTCATAGCAACATAAACAACATGATAAGAAATCACCAAGTCAAAACATGAGTCTCACGTAGAAAAACAGAGTTTCTACAATAATGTATTAGCTTGATCAAAAGTTTACATAGAGTGGCCTCCTCATCGATCCCCGTGAAAGTGATAAATTTCCCCATTTATGGAGTGAGGGATCTTTTAGAATGGTTTGCCACTTGGGTTAGACTCGATGCCTATCAAAGAGTCATATTTCTAATTGATTTATACAACATTAGAGTCTTTTTTGGATATTTCTGTTTCGAAATATTTTGTACACAAAATGGAGTTTCTCACCATAAGAACTTTAACCACCTTTGTTAATGATCCTTATCAAATATAACAAATTTTTGAGGTGTTGGATGTTGATGTGTCATCATGCCATGTGGATGTTTACCTATTGACCTGCTCGAATCTCTCCCAAAGTCGAATCTCAAAATTTCAGCACAAATCTGGCTAGTAAAAATTCTATGTAGTAGGCCTCAAAGACAGGTGCGTATTTTCCAAACCCTGATGGTTGTGCAAACACTGAGAGAGGATTTTGTAGATGATTCTGTGCTGACAAAAACTCTCCTTCATATTTCCAAAATTTCTTTCCATTTGTTCATAACATGAGGTTGTCATTGACTACTAAAACAATCATTTCGAGAATTTCGTTAGAAAAAATTTAATAGCAAATGCCAAAAAGCATCCTTCTGCAAGTTATTTAATTTTTTTTAATGTTCCAGGGTATTCTATGAGGTTTATAATTTAAAAAAATGCATTGTTCCCTCCCATTGTTGAATTTTAGACTCGTATTTTCCGACATGGAAATCTACAGTAGTTTCATACCAAATTTATGCCTTCAAGATGGAGAGTTGCTACGAAAGTTCCTGGTTTTTGAGATTTTTTTTCCCTTTCAATATTTTTACCTCAAAAACACTTATAAAAGTTTGTATAAGCCTACTAGTAGCCTATATGAGGATGTATGTGACAAAACATGTTGATTAGCCATAGCGTAAACAAAATCTTTGATTTACAATTCTTATGGAGTAGTATCAATTTCACTGACAATATTGAGACCTTCCTTCATAAGCTATGCTTGTATCATTTCTATATGTGCTTCTAAATCTTTGACTTGCCGCTAAAACCTTCTCTTTTTTTCTTGCAACCATTTTTTTCTCCTGCACTACTGTTTCATCATTCTATGCAGCAGTATTATTTTGTTCGAGTAGCTTCTTATCCATTGGTTCATATCTTATAACTGAACTTCCTTTATATTGTTTTTTCTGAGATTCCATGGCTTCAACATGTTAAGAGATTCTTCCTGCCACCTGAAAATTATCCTATGGACAATTAGACATGCTATTGACACCAATATATCTTCCCTAAAGACAAAAAGACCAACTCACAAGACATCAAAAAAAGTTTGAATGATAAAAAGACCGAGCTAAAGTGAAAGGAGAACGAGATAAGAAATGAAGCTATACGATGAGAGAGTTTTAGGGATAATGGATAAAGGAAAAAAGCACGTATTTATGACCCACCGTGACTCTCACCCCTATTATTAAAAATTAGACTGTTACTAATAGCCTCAAATTTTCGTAGCAGAACAGATGAAAGAAGTGATAGATTTGCTACGAAAGTTTTAGGAGCTTTCATAGCAAATACTTTGTTTTTCTAACTGGAGTTGCTATGAATTTTTTCATAACTGTCTAAATGCCAATCATGACCCAATAAACCCGACACATTGAGTTTTTTTCTATTTTCATCTTAATAATGACCCCTACTAAATTCATAATGACCCTGCAAACTAGCTTTATGACTAAGACAACCTTTGTACATGTGATTATTTTGAATAAAAAATTAAAACCATAACTTACTTAACCAAATTGACTCAAAGAAAAACCTAAGTGTTATCATGGATAAAAATATAATAATCGAAGAACCTCATGCAATGAATTTTATATTGTATTGTACCTATAATTATTCTAATGATTCAAAAAACTTAGGTTACTACCCACCATTCTCAGGGACTCATCCTTGAACTAGTTCATCGATAATATCGTACACAAATGGGATGAAATGAATAGAAATTTTCATAGAAAATATGACGATTTATGTAATCTAGAGACTTAAGGGAATACATTTTCAAAATAGTGCAAACTGAGGATGAAAATCTAGAGGATTGTTTAGATTATTCTTATACAATTTTCAAAGAACTAGAAAAAATAATCTTTACCTAGACACTATTAGAACCATGCTTTTTAGGGGGAATTTCTAAGGCGTCAATTGAGCCTCTTAATAAAATGGAAGAAACGGATTCAACATAGCTAACATTTGATAAAATCAGTGATATTTGCAAGAGATACTAAAGGGGAAAAACTCTATTTCGCAACGGAATTCGAGAAACCTTTTCGAAAGTTACCAAATGAGCTATAGTTGGTGCTATTATAGTAGAGTTAGGAAATTCATTAAATAAATTTAAAATTGATATTCTTGGAATATTAAGTATGTAGTTGGATACGTTACAACTCAAAGAGAAGAAAAAAAGGTGAAAATTTTCTTTTTCTCTATTTTATATACATAAAGAGAATTGACTTAAAGAATTTCCTTTGGATAATATTAATGATTTTTCCATTTGTGCATACAAGAATTCAACATAAGTGTGTCCTTCTCTAGTTGGGTTAAAGGAAATGTACCAAGCAGAAGATCAAATAAACAAGAAAATGTGTACACTAGCACAAAGATCCCTTAATAGTCAAGAACCAAGAAAATGTGTACACTAGCACAAAGATCCCTTGAAAGTTAAGAACCTCAGTTATAACCTATAAACCTATACAATAATTTCCTTCTTGTTATCATTAGTATTTCCCATATCATTTTCCTAATTCTAATGTGCCTTAGAAAGCATCCCACCACAACTAGTTCCACATTACCCTTAGTAGCCGGGATGGAAAGGTCAAAACATTAAGGGTATGTGTGCTTACCACTACCATATGCAACCTCAACAAACTTACCCTTTATAACCACCTCCACCACCATTGTACCAACATTTTTTGTTTTTTTGTTTTTTTAATGTCTTGTAAACCAAATTTGATTTTAGTAAATATTAACCACTACTATCACTATCATTCTAAATGAGAAATAATATTTAATATTTAAATATAATTTCAAATTAAATATATTTTTATGGATATGCGTGTAATTAACCATAGTTATATTAATACTTAAATAATTTTAGCACAATCAGTTTGAATTATTTTTAAAACTTATTGATAGTGAAAAGGGAAACATCTAAAATAAAACAACGTTAAAATACAAGAATGTTAATAGTTAGTGTGGCCTAGGACCATCAGGAAACTGACACAAAATGGACACATCATTATAAAAGAAAGAATAGTAATGATATTAATAATATTAAAGATGATATATAAACATAAATAAAAAAAATTCTTAATGAATTTTTTATTAATTACATATTGAGTGGTAAATTTTGAGTTTAGATTACTTATAAGATATGAATAAGAGAGAAATAGATTATAAAAAATAGAGTAGTAATGATATTAATAGTATTAAAGATGACAGATAAACATAAATAAATAAAAATCTTAATGAAGTTTTTATTAACTACATATTGAATGGTAAATTTTGAGTTTAGATTACTTATAAGATATGAATAAGATAGAGTTGTATTCTTCTCAAAATAAACTAAAGGAGGAATTATAAATTTGGAATTATGGGAAGGAAGTTAATAAGGAGAGGGACGTTGATGTTAGGTTAAACAGTAGGGCTGTTTGGTTGGAAAAAAATGATGATAACTTTATGTTTATTAGTTCAAGAGGATGGAGAAATATAAAGACTTAGTGATTTAAGGGGTAGAATGTTAATTTTTTGTAAGATGAATAATGATTCTATAATGCGGAATAAATAGTTAAAAAGAATCAAAAAATAAACTTTAATGCCCAATAAATCATACCTCCAACTGTTGATGCTACTCACACTCAGAATGTATTTTGTATGCAAAGCTTCCGGGCTACTTCACTATATAGAAAATCTGCAGGGACTTCCAAGCTCTGCTCACTCTAACTTGATGGTGTAAAACTAAAGGGGATTGAGTTAGTAAGCTTGGGGACCAAACAAAAGTATTTATAGCCAAGCTTCCATCAAGCTTCTGTTGGCTATGTGTCAAGTGTTTCACAGATCATGGTAGAGAACTGCAGTGGGAGTAATGGACCACTTCAGAAGCTCCCAACAAGAAATTAATTAACTGCAGTTGATTTCCGTAATTTAAGGAAATAACTACAGTTGGTTTCCATAATTTAAGGAAATAACTGCAGTTGGTTTCCAAAAATATGAATCCATTAGGGAGGGAGCTTAACATTCTCCCACTTGGTCCATACTTCCAATCTTAATGTCTCATCTTAAAAACCACTGATAATCTATATTAAGTAATAGATACATGAGTCATGGCGATAAGTCCTCTAATGACGAGTATTATCTTCCATGTATTACTATGTTTTTATCTCTATTAAAATTTATGTGGCAACAATTTCTTAATGAATAAACCCTATGTTTATTCTTGGTCGTACATAGATGAATTATCTTAAATCAAATTAAGGTGCACATAAATATGAGAAAAACATCACAATAATTAAGAATTTCATTAAAAATAACATTGTTCATACAATGCCCGGATGCGGGTGACTGCCAGGCATAATGGGATGCCGACCCCTGCGCGCCTCCCAAAGAAGCTCGCGTTGGGTGGAATTTATTTGTTCATTAATCCAGCTCACAGCGTCATTAATCCAGGGCATATGTTCATTCACACCGCCATGGGCATTCATTTGATTATGGCTTCTATTCCAGAGAGTTCAACTAGCAGTGAAAGAAGTGTCGCTCCTCTGTTTCCTCTCAATAGTTCATGCCCTCAAGGCTATGCAGAACCTTGCATCCGCACTCCTACAGGTCGGCGTATCACTTTGCTAGCTTGTTCTGAACCGTTGCCTGGGGTGCATGTTTCGCAGAGCTTCTACTGTCGATTCAATTCTCCCAGGACTCGCACCAAGGCTTTCAGTGGTGACGACTCTCCACTTGAAATTCAGACGACTGCTCTCCCTCACGGATTTTTCTCTCACGGTGTTTTTAGGCATCTTGCCTGTCCCTTTCAGTATTCTCGTTCTCTTCCTGTCTCTGCAACCATGCCTCGCATTCGTCACAGAATGCGGAGTAGGCGCGGCTCCAGCCGAGGGTGAGCAACGAGTCATCGACCCCACTCCAGCACTATCTCTGGGTCTTCTTCTACTAAAGAGACTCATGCTTGACCTCGGGATTTAAGTCATGAAATAAGTTGCAGATGTCATTATACCTCGACTCCTTCGGCTCTGCCAACTCCTCCCCCATCTGCTGACCCTCATAGCACTGTTCTTCCTTCCGCTTCCCATAGACCTGATCGCCCTCCCATCCGCCTCACTTCTCAGCGTGCTGAGCTCTGTTTTGAATGCTCTCATAATCATCCTGTTGTCACAGCATACATCACTGTTACACTTAAAGAAGAGGCTCCTTTGCACACTCCTTCCCCTGAAGCCTCCCCTTTGTCCCCTCCTGCTTCAAGCCCGCCCAGATGCTCAGTTCCGTCTACAGGCACAACCCATCATGCAGAAGACGCATCGCGGGTGATGGATGAAGACACTGACTTCGGTGGTGCTCTCCATGGCGACCAGAAGGACTAGGCAGATGAATTCGCCTGCAGAGTGGTTGAAGAACCCCAATCTCCAACGCATGATCAGTAATAATCTCAGCGCACAGCTCCTTTTGATTTTTCTGCCCAACTACTGCAATGTTTTTTTGTCTCTTTATCGCAATGCGCAGCTGGAAAGGCTGATAGCTAATATCAGTTTATTTTTCTTTGTTAAGTACTCTTGCTTAAAATGTAGGCCAGTTTCCCCCTCAAGGGCGGCCAAACTAATCTTTACAAGACTGGTTTCCCAACTTGGGCAGTCTGGACTTTTTCTGTTTAGCATGGTTATCAAGCCCAGTGCTCAGGCTCACATAGCTGACACTGTGGCAGTTCTGTAACAATACCTCTTATACATAATAGAATTAGTCTTATTTAGAAAAAAAAAAAAAAAACATTTTTCATACAATGAGAAACTACATAATTGAACCAAGGCCCATATTCATTACATGTGTTGGAAATACTGAGAGGGGGCGGGGGGTGAATCAATATTCCTTTCAATTAGAGAATTATTTAATCTTCAATTATTATCAGTGTTTGTACAATGATAGCAGTAAACAAGAGGAACAAAAATGTACACATTTTTTAAGGTGGAAACCCACTCCGGGAAAAAAACAACCTAATGCTTTTCTAATAATTCTTTAATATTCAACTCCAATTGAAAATAAAGCTCCAACTTCCTAGAATCTAGAAAAGCATTCTTCTCCAGCTCCTACTGGATGGACGCTTCAACACCCGAGATTCTTCAGTAGTCAACTGAATGGATGCCCCAACACCCAATGAGCTACAACTCACGCTAGCACCACCCTACCACCCTATAGAAGAATAAACGAAGAATGGACTCCTGTACCAGGGAAAATGGTCCACTTTACAATGATATAGAATGATGTAGAAGAAGAATATATACTAGACCATAACCCCAACTTTGATACAACCACCTAATGATGATCCTAGACCTCCCAACACTGCCTCTTCAACCCTTGCGTATAGACACTAGTACAATTTGTACAATAATGTATTTACAATGACTACAATGATACCTTTACAATGATTGTGGCGTGTGCTCGCCACTTGAAGAATTCATATGATGAACTTCTTGCCGCCGTTATCCTTGGTTGTTGCCCTCGTCATGCTACCCTCTCTACACCTTTCTTTTTCTTTTTCTTCCGTAAATTTTGGTCCTTTTGCAACCTCGACACACCATGATCTAGCTTTTTCTTGCCTTCTAGGAGCTTGATATTGAATCCGGTGTATTTTGTCATTTTGCGCATCCCGAATATATAATTTTCTACTTTGTAGTAGTCCTCTGAGTCTTCTTTCCAATGCCACAGGTCTGACCCAATTTGGATTCTCCAAGAGAGAGTTATACCCAATTTCTCACACTGCCCTAATTATGGACTGTTTCAGTAGAGCGCACTTGTATGGCGTGCCACGTGTCACCGTTTCTTCATTTGTCTTTGAAATTGATAGAGCGCAAAGTATAGACTGTGCACTATCCGTCACTTTTTATGGCATTCCAATCTGATACTCAGAGAGGGAGTTATGACGAATTTACCAAGGTCACTTCTTTGAGATGAATTTCAGGAGCCTGCAAAAACCCTTACTTCCACAGATCATATCTCCAAAAATATTGCGCAAATTGATCTGAAATTTTTACTGTAGCTTCCTCAGGATTTCGGCTTCTCTTCATAAAAATTTCAGCTTCTGAGCCTTCGTAGAAAAAACTTTAGAGCGAAAATTCCACGATGACCTGTTTCAGATGGCCGAATCCCTTGCTTAAGGAGGAAATGAAGATCAAAATTTATATAAATGCTTAGGTTGAGAGGGGCTTAAACAAGTGAATGTAAGAGGGATTTTAGGAGCTTAAAAATATTAATTATGACTTTTCAATGACCCATGCTCCAACCCCATGGGTTTTATCCCATTAACCTGGGCACAAACTTCAAACATGAGTATGTCTCAAACCCGTGAAGAATTACATGGCGTGCTACATATCAACTAAACATCTCGACAAGTAGAAACCATAAAAAGCATTATTGAGCCGTAATATATTAATTTGGTAGGTCAAAATTCCCCATGCAATATTGGGTTAGCCCCTGGTGTCGCTAGTTGACATCAATGACAACCGTCGATCAACAATCTCCCCCTTTGGCATTGATGGAAACACAAGTACTCCCCCTGCGATCATGACACCCCTTCCTACAACATTCTCTCCCCATTTTACATCAATGCCAAAGGGTAACTCCCCCTGAAACACAACCATCCTGCGGACCTATACACAGTTCCACTCCCGCTGACACACAATCGTCCTGCAGACCTATACACACTTCCACTCCCGCTTTATATTCTTGAAAAGGGAAAATCTAATGAGAACTTGGGAGAATCCCAAGCTTTTGATGAAGATATTCAAATGCTTCACGAGGTAAAAAATTAGTTAAGATATCAACAATTTGTTCTTTTGTACAAACATACTCAATTTTGATATTCTTTTCAGCGACTTGTTCTCTAACAAAATGATGTTTGATCGGAATGTGTTTTGTTTTTGAATGCATGACAGGATTATTGGAGATGCTGATGGCACTAGTGTTGTCACAGAATATGGGAATAGGCTCACTGAAATGTACTTGAAGATCTTGCAAAGTTTGTTTCATCCAAAGAACTTGAGTACAACATGATGCTGCTACAATGTATTCTGATTCGACTATAGATAACGAGATTGAAGTTTGCTTTTAGCTCAACCATGATACAAGACAACCACCTAGATAGAATGCTGCTCCACTAGTACTCTTATGATCATCAACGCTTCCTACCCAATCCGCATCTGTAAAGGCTTGAATAATGAGATTGCTACCCTTGGGATACCACAAACCATATTCTTTTGTGCCCTTTAGATATCAAATAATTCTTTTGATGGAAATAATATGTGATTCTTTTGGTGCTGCTTGGAATCTTGCTACTTGTCCAACTCGTTTGCATAACATCCTGCCGAGAGGCTATTACATAGAATACTACCAATCATAGATCCGTACAACTTCGATCCACATCCTTAGATGAGTCCTCTATAGCAATTTGCAACCTCGTTACTACTGAGTAAGGACAGTTTGAAAATCTTTCCATTTTGAATTTCTTGAGCATTTCCTTGATGTACTTGGCTTGAGATATAAATATTACTTTCTCTTGATGAGATATTTGAAGCCCTAAGAAGTATGTCAACTCACCAAGTAAAGAAATCTCAAACTCACTTTGCATATTTGTAGAAAATTTATTACTTAGTTGACATAATTGCTACTAAATATCATATCATCCACATATACCTCAACGATTGTTAAATTATCTTTATCTATTTGTACATAAAGATTGCTATCAACAATACCTTTATTGAACCCTTGTTGACATAGATATCCATCAAGATGAGCATACCATGCTTCCAGGAGCCTGCTTGAGACCATATAGAGCCTTGTTTAACCTGCAGACATAGTATTCTTTTGTGATAGTAGAAAACCTTCAGGTTGTTTGAGTAAACTTCTTCTAATTCTCCATTCAGAAATGCTGACTTAACATCCATTTGGTACTTTTATTTTTCTTGAACAGGCATAGGCGAGAAACATTAGGATGGCTTCCATTCTGGCAACTGGTGAAATTTTTTCATCGAAATCAATTCCTTCCACTTGTGCGTAGCCTTTGCAAACCAATATTGCTTTGTTTCTGGTAACCTGCCCATCTTCATTCAATTTGTTCCTGAACACCCATTTAGTCCCAATGACATTTTTATATTTTTTTTGTGGAACTAATTCCCAGGTGTTATTCTTCTCAATTTGATCCAATTCTTCATTCATAGCTGCTACCCAATGTTCATTCTGGTTGGCTTCCTCAAAACTACTAGGCTCAAAGGTTGCTAGAAAAGCAATCTGAGCTTATTGTGATGAACGAAGTTGTCAACCTTCACTTATGTCACCAATGATTTGATTTGATGGATGGTTCTTTGAATCCATTATTTGTTCTCCTTGGAGGAGCTTCTTGTTGTTCTTCTGGTATATCTTGATGATCATTTTTTACAACACTGTTACCGATGAAATAGGTAACCTGACCTCAAAACCGGAACTCTAGCCCAAAAAGACTCAAAAAACATGAAAAAGCACCCCAAAAACAAAAAAAGTGTATTCCAAAACACACTTGGTTTTTTTTTTAAGGTCAAATTTCAACATTTTATAAAATTATGCTAAAAACAAAATTGTTTCTTGAAAAAAGGATTGAAAAAACTCCCTCAAAACAAAACCACTTGATACTGGAATAACAAAAAAAAAAATGTGTCATATTTTTGACATTTTTAAAAATAGAAATAACATTTTTTAATTTTTTATATTCAAACATTAAAAAAACCTAAAATTTAAGGAAAAAAATAAATTAAAAAAATAAAAACATTTTAACGCTTAAAATTTAAAAATATATAGGAATAAAAAAATAAAAATAAAAACAAAATAAAAATAAAAATTCAAACATTAAAAAAAACCTAAAATTAAAGAAAAAATAAAAAATAAAAAATAAAAAAATATTTAAAGATTAAAATTTCAAAATATATATAAATTAAAAAAAAATAAAAACAAACTAAAAATATTCAATTAAAAAAAAAACAAGTTAAAAAAAATAAAGAAATTATAAAAAATAAAATATAGAAATTAAATTTAAAAAAGAAAAAGAAAATGTTTATTAAATTAAAAAACAAAAATTAAAATAAATAAAATAAAATAAAGAAATATATTAAATTTAGAAAAAGAAAAAAAAAACATTATTGAAATTAAAAGTAAAAAAAAATGAAAAATTAATTAAAAATAAAATGAAAAATAAAATACAATAAAAATATTAAATTTAAAAAATATATATATTAAAAAAACAAATAGATTTTAAAAAATAAATTAAATTTAAATTATTAAAAGCAAAAAAAAAAAAATATATATATATATATAAACTTAATTTAAAAATATATATATTAGATTTTATTAAATTTAAAAAAAATGTTAATATTAAAATAACAAAATAAATTTAAAAAAAAATATATTAAATTTTAATAAATAAATGACTAAACAAATAAATTTTAAACATAAAGAAAAAAAAAAAAAAAAAAAATTTTTATAATAAAAAGTCAAAAAACTTTAAAAATCAATTAAAATTGAAAAATTGAAAAAAAGTATATTAAATAAAAAATAAAATAAAAATAAAAATTAATTTGAAAATATTAAGTTTAATTAAAAAAAAATCTAATTTTAAATACACAATTTTAATTGAAATAAAAAAAAATATAAAAAATTTATGTAATTAAAAAAATAATAATAAAAAAATAAAAAATTTAAAAAAGTATTAAATTCAAATAAATTAAAAAAAATAAAATAAAAAATTTACTAAATTTAAAAAAATTAAATGAAAAAACTAAACATAAAATTTAATAATAAAAAAAAAATATGAAAAAATTAAAAAAAAATTCAATTAAATTAAAAAAAAAATACAAAATTTAATAAAAATTATTAACAAAATTTAGAAAAAAAAAAAAATTAAAAACAAAAAAAATGAATAAAATTAAAAAAGAAATTTAAAAAAAAAACAAAAAAAATTAAAACAAATCAAATTTCAAATATAAAAGTTAAATTAAATTTTTTTTTTTAAATTTTTTGAATTTAAAAAAAAATAAAAAATCAAATCAAATTAAAAAATAAAAAATTAAAAAATTAAAAAAATAAAAATAAAAAACGAATTTTTTGATCGTGGTGGCGCCGCGAATCGGCTTCCCACCCACATGAGTCATGGCGATAAGTCCTCTAATGACGAGTATTATCTTCCATGTATTACTATGTTTTTATTTCTATTAAAATTTATGTGGCAACAATTTCTTAATGAATAAACCCTATGTTTATTCTTGGTCGTACACAGATGAATTCTCTTAAATCAAATTAAGGTGCACATAAATATGAGAAAGACATCACAATAATTAATAATTTCATTAAAAATAACATTGTTCATACAATGAGAAACTACATAATGGAACCAAGGCCCATATTCATTACATGTGTTGGAAATACTGAGAGGGGGGGGGGGGGGTGAATCAGTATTCCTTTCAATTAGAGAATTATTTAATCTTCAATTATTATCAGTGTTTGTACAATGATAGCAATAAACAAGAGGAACACAAATGTACACATTTTTTAAGGTGGAAACACACTCCAGGACAAAAACCACATAATGCTTTTCTAATACTTCTTTAATATTCAACTCCAATTGAAAATAAAGCTCCAACTTCCTAGAATCTAGAAAAGAATTCTTCTCTAGCTCCCACTGGATGGACCCTCCAACGCCCGATATTCTTCAGTAGTCAACTGAATGGATGCCCCAACACCCAATGAGCTACAACTCACCCTAGCACCACCCTACCACCCTATAGAAGAATAAAAGAAGAATGGACTCACATACCAGGGAAAATGGTCCACTTTACAATGATATAGAATGATGTAGAAGAAGAATATATACTAGACCATAACCCCAACTTTGATACAACCACCTAATGATGATCCTCGACCTCCCAACACTGCCTCTTCAACCCTTGGCAGATAGACACTAGTACAATTTGTACAATAATGTATTTACAATTACTAAGTACAATGATACCTTTACAATGATTGTATGCAGTGCTCCCCACTTAAAGACTTCATATGATGAACTTCTTGCTGCTGTTATGCACCTTGGTTGCTGCCCTTGTCATGCTACCCTCTACTGCACCTTGCTTTGATTTTCTGCCATAGAAAGTTTGGTCCTTTGCAACCCTTGATAACACATGATCTAGCTTTTTCTTGCCTTCTAGGAGCTCGATATTGAATCTGGTGTATCTATGTCATTTCAGATCCTCAATATCTGATTTTCAGTCCTACAGTATTCCTTTGAGTCATCTTTCCAATGCCATAGGTCTGACCCAGTTTGGATTCTTGAAGAGAGAGTTATACCCAATCTCTCACAATGCCCTAACTATGGACTGTTTCAGCGGGGCGCACTTGTATGGCGTGCCACATGTCACTTTTTCTTCATTTGTTTTTGAAATTGATAGAGAAAAAAATATAGACTGTGAAATATCTGTCACGTTTTATGGAATTCCAATCCGATACTCAGAGAGAGAGTTATGACGAATTTACCAAGGTCACTTCTTTGAGATGAATTTCAGGAGCCTGCAAAAACCCTCAATTACACAGATCATATCTCCAAAAATATTGTGCATCTTGATCTGAAATTTTTACTGTAGCTTTCTAAGGATTTTGGCTTCACCTCATAAAAATTTCAGCTTCTGAACCTTCGTAGAATAAAATCTAGAGCGAAAATACCAAGATTACCTGTTTCAGATGGCCGAATCCCTTGCATAAGGAGGAAATGAAGATCACAATTTATATGAATTGTTAAGTTGAGAGGGGCTTAAACAAGTGAATGTGGGAGGGATTTTAGGAGCATAAAAAATATTAATTATGACTTTTCAATTACCCATGCCCCAACCCCATAGGGTTTTAGCCCACTAACTGGGGGTACAAACTTCAAACATGAGTATGTCTCAAACCGTGAAGAATTACATGGCGTGCCATATATCAACGAAAACATCTCGACAAGTAGAAACCATAAAAATCATTATTGACCTAGAATATATTAATTTGGTAGGTGAAAATTCCCATGCAATATTGGGTTAGCCCCTGGTGCTGCTTGGGTTGATATCAATGACAACCGCTGATCAACAACATGATCCTTGAATTTAAATGCTGGCATGCCCTTAGTCAAAGGATTAGCGATCATCAACTCAGTGCTAACGTGCTCAATGACCACTTTCTTTTCTTTAACACATTCCCTTATAGCTAAATACTTAATGTTGATGTGTTTATTTCGACTCCCAATTTTTTTGTTCTTAGCCATAAAAACAACAGCTGAATTGTCGCAATATATTCTCAATGGCTTAGAGATAGAATCCATAATTCTAAGCCTAGAAATGAAACTCTTAAGCCACACACCATCTAAAGTAGCCTCAAAATAGGAGA